>CAWUFW010024186.1:0-64437 GCA_963921515.1 Calotriton arnoldi
CTGTATGTGTTTTTATATGTGAAGGAATATAAATGTATTTTATTATGTGAAGTGAAAATGAATTTGTCTTGTGTAAGTGATGTATAGTTTATAATTTTCTAGTAAAAAAAACAATGTGATTATTTATTGTTAATTAAAATGGTACATTTATCAAATTAATATATTTAATTAAAATATTTAATAATAAGATATACATATAAAAATAAATTAGACTTTTTTTTTTTCACAAATGTTTATTTTTGTGTAAGTAGATAGAAAGAGAAACAAACAATTCTTTTATTTATACAATGGAATAGAAATTATTAAAAATACATAAAATATGTCAATTTTTATTGAAGGAGCATAAATTATTTTACATACATTTATTCGTTAATTGAATTTTTTAAGGGAAAAAAATGTTATGTCATTATTTTACAAGAATTGTAACATTGTAATATATGTATACAAATTATATAACCATTTTTGGCATATATATACAGAAAGTAAAGCATTGTATGTTTATTTATTATTTAATATTGTAACATTATAATGTTGTAGTAAATATTGTTTATCATTTACAAATAATTAGCTCTTTATTACATGTAAATATATTTTTAATTAATATTATTAGTATATAAAATATTAATAATATTAATTATTACATTGTTGTATTGAATGATTTTTTTTTAAACAAATACGTTTTATTTAACAATTTTACATAATTAATATGTATTTTTTATAATTAATATCATTATAAAAAAACATATACAATTATAATAATAATAAATATATTTTTATATTAATTATTATTATAACTTTACAAAGTATAATACAATATATAATAATTTTTAAATATACAGAAAATTGTGTACAACATAAGAAAAATATATGTGAAATTTATACTTTGCTATAATGCTTTTTTTTAACATTATTCCTTTTTTAAACCTTTATTTAAGCAGCCATTTTAAGTTTACAGGGACTATTTTGTAACCGCGTACTGTTATTTTGGGTCATTGAGGATCGGAGAAGCTCGCGGTTGGAAGCTGCGTCGCGTCGAGCAAGGTAAGGGAAATTTTACTTATGTTTTAGTGTAGTTAGGACCTATATATTGTATTTATAGTTAGGTTATTGCGTTTTTGGTGTGCTGTAGTTGTTAGTTATATTTTAGTGAGATGTCGTGAGTTACTGTTTGAGGCGTAGTGTAGACGGACGATAACATGAGTAAATATGTGTTGTTTTGTTGCTATAAATTCATTTTATTGTATTTAATCAATGTATTTGGGTGTATTTGTGTGGGTGGGTATGCTTTTAATCTTTTTGCAGATTAATTTTAATCGACTTTACGTTGGAGACAGAGACGCGTTTTTTTAATAGAAGAACTGTGTATTAGTTTGTTAAACTAATATTATTATCACAGTTTCTTTTATTTTTCGGTATTTCCTGGAGCGTTTTTTATATTTTTGGATCTTTTTCGGGTTTTTGAGGGTTTACGTAATTTGGATTTCGGAAGGATGGATTTGTATGGGACGTGTTGGATTTTTGCATTTTTTTGGGGGCTTTTTTAAACTTTAACATGGATTAACACATAGGGGCCGATTCCGATTCGGGCCGGAAATCTCTCCGACCGAGCCGGACCCGGGGAGATTTCCGACCGAATCGGACCCTAGCAGTCCGACCGGACGAGTACGATGCATTCGCATGCTATCGGACTCGATTCGGTCGGACTCCCATTGAAGTCAATGGGAGCCGGTCGTACAACGCGTACGCGGGCTCCCATTGACTCAATGGGTGCGAGGCGAACGAGGGCGCCCCCTACAGCGGGTACACGTCCATGCGCATCGCAGCATACATGCACAGGTAGGGGGGACCCATGGGTCCCCCCTGTGTGCGACTCGCGCGGCTACGCATACAGGGGGGTCCGACGCGGACCCCCAAAGTACGGCTCCGACAGCTCTTTCGAGCCGGACGGCGCGAGTCGGTCGGACTACTCGCGGCACGCATCGTACTTACCCGGCCGGGAAACGTCTCCATAGCGCGGTGCGAGTCGTGTCCGTGCGAGTCGGTCGGAGCGTGTTGAAGCCGCGTACGAGTCGGTTGGAGATTTTGCGGGCGCTTGCATCGTACTCGCTCGGCCGGACCCGCGTACGATTCGTTCGGGAAACAGGGCTCCGAATCGGATCCGGTAAATCCGAATCCGATTCGGAGCACTACCGGCCGAGATCGGAATCGGCCCCATAGATGGAAGCATTATTACTTTTTGGAATACATTTTCTACATCTACATAAACCGTAAGTCTATTTTATTTTAATTAATTGGGTGGGAAATGTTTTTAAAATTAATTGTGTTTTATAGTATATTTTGATAATTATTATTTATTTGTAAATATATTTTTTTAATTTAAGAAAATATATATGACAAATAAGTAATATTTGTGAAAATATAATATTAATATATGTGTGTAAAGTTTTTGTTTTATGAACGAAAAAAGTATAATACCTGTGGAACTTTTGTTTATAAAATGCTTTTGGCTATTAGGGATAGGTAATCTAGGCCTCTTGTAGATGGGTATAGGGCAACCTGACTTTGCAGTAGCTCAAACATTTTTTTAGTTTGTTTAGTTAATTTGGGACATATTTGAGTTACAGATTGTTCCATCCGTAATTCTTGATAGCTTTGTTCTTTTTGTATAGATTGTAGAAGTTTTTGTAGGGTAGGTTTACCTCTGCTTGTTGTTGCTTGGAAGGCATTATGCCATCCTTCAACACTATTATTTGTTTTAGCTTCTTTGTTTAAGGTACTTAGGTACACGTTCCACCAAGGAATGTGGAATTTAGGTTGCCTTCTATGCCCTGATCTATGCAATCTTCCCACCCAGGTGTCCTCAAAGTAGTCTAGTAGTGGGCTTATTTTGTCTTCGTTCCTTTTGTAATAGGGGCTTTCTATTAGAATATTGTAGTGCTCTGCTACATCGGTTACAGGTACATATGCTAGTGCTATTAGCTTTTTTATTTGGTAGGCGAAAGTACTGTCTGTAGCATATTGTACACTTAGGGTTGATTTTTGTAGATGTCTCCAGAGACTCTGATTAAAATGATAATAGCAACCCTGAATTGCTGTGTGTGGATAATTTTTTAGTATACCATTTATCATGGCTATTTCAAAGTCAATAATTATTTTTGAAGGAAAATAATTATTGCTTTCTTCTTTTATTTTAGTGAGTATATCCATGTAGGTAGTTTGCTGTTTATTTGGTAATAGTGCGTAGATGAATGGAATATTTGAATGTTGGTATAATCCATGTACTGTGTACAGCTGGTAAAATGGTTTTGGACAGACTTTGAAAGTTCCATCCATCATCCAGGTGTCACATTGCTGTAATTTAAGTAAATTGTTTGCAGTAGCAAACATAATTATTCTTTTATCTGGGCATTTGTTATCAAAAAATATAAATGGTTCTTTACTGTGAGTAATGCTTAATTCTGGTTTAATAACTACTTCTGCAAATGTTTTAGGGGCAGGTATAGTAGTTGTAGTAGCTTTTTTGTCTGGCAATTGTTCTTTTTAAAGAAGCTATGGACGGTAATTGTCCTGATGCATGTTGAGGTACTTTTAATAGTTGCTCTTTTAGTATTTGGGTAGTTGGTTTGTCAGTACTAGTGCTTGCTTCTTTTATACTTTCAAGAGCATCTCTAACCTCAATCTCTGTTATGTTTGGGGGTGATTATGTTCTTTTACAGAAACAACAGTAGTTTCATGAGTAGTAGCTCTTCCATAGCATTTGTTAGAGTAGTATTTGCTACACTTCCAAAATACTTTAAGGCCAATTTGTTTCTCCTGTGTATACACATACCCCATATAACATAATAGCATTTTATTTTTTTGTGACATTACAAATTCTGCACCTTCAGTCATGTTGTTTTGTTTTATGCTAGGGAAAATTCTAAAAGAAAATATTTTAATATAATAAATACAACATGTTTATTAAATACTGTTACATCTCAGTGAATATACTTACAATGTTTAGTTTGATGTAAATGAAATTGGTTAGGAAATGATTTCAAGCTTTCTTTTCTATTTTCTTGATGTAATTTCTGTTTAGAAGAGAAAAAACATATTAATAATTTGATTATATTGTTTGTAGATGATAGGGATTTTAGGGGAAAAGGGTTATTTGGGTGGGTATTTAACGTTGTTTAATAATGGAAAATGATATACTTACTTTTTAGTTGTATTTATTTTGTTAGTAGTTGTAGAATTATTTTGGAAGCTTTTGCTGTTGGCTGTAGAGGAGATAGATAAAAAGAAAATATATATTAGTGAATAACGTTTGGAAAATATTTTTAGGTCGGTTTGGCAAAAATAGAATATACTTACATTTATTGTTGTTTTATTGGTGAGTATTTTGGAAATAATTTTCTGGCTTTGTAGGATATCTGTAGAGGTGATATAAAAGTAAGGAATGAAAGAATAGTCAATTAGGTTTCAGAAATAATTTTTGTTGCAGGTTAGTAGTATTGTTATATTTTAAAAACAGTTTTACTTACTTAGTGCAGTTTAAAATCTCTTTTTAGTAATGAAAGTTTTCTTTCAGGAAACAGTTGGGCACAGTTTCACCTTCTTCTTTATTGTAGTTTTTAAGTGTAAAAGAGATGTATGTCTTTGATGTTTATATAGTGTTTATTTAATTGGTTGCTTTATGTTATTGGTGTATTTTGAAATGTAAGCATTTTATTGGTTGAAGTTAATTGTTTTTATTCTTTTGGCACTTTCTTTCCATATAAGGAAACACTAATTAAGAAACTGTTAGTAGAAAGTAAATATTTTATCTTTTTACTTTTTTTAAATAATTTAAATGTTGTTTTTAATGTGAAATAATGCAAGCATTATATATTTTACAGTTTATATTTTATTATTGTAATTGTTTGTTTAGCCAAAATATTTTGTTTTATATATTGATGTGTTTGCAAATTATTTTATTATGTTGTTTAAGTATTTTATATTGTTTTATAATGTGAATTTATATTTGGTGCTAAAGATATATTTAATTGAGCAGTTTTTCTATAGTCGATATTTGTAAAAAGTAGATATTATTGATGTCTATATTTTGGTATTCGATATTTTTGTTATGTTGTATGTTATAAAAATTTAAACGATATTTAATGTAACGATATTTAGCATTTCGATATTGTGGTGAACGATACTTTTTATATACGATATTGTGTACTCGATATTTTTGTATTTTTATAAATAAGTATTGGTAGTAGATATTATTGTAGTCGATATTCTGACGCCGATATTTTGTATATTCGATATTTTTGTTGTCGATATTATGTCAGTAATCCCCAGAAACCAGTGTAAACATCAGAAAAAAAGTGGGGGCAACATAAGAGGCAGATCCTACTCTCCTACACCAGGCTTTTTGCAGTTCCTGGCTAGCCTCAAGGTTTTTAGTTGCCTTTTTCATGTATTCAGCCACCCTGGAGCGGAGACCAAGTACATAGTCCACTATGTCATGCTTTGGGGGCTTGAGAGGTAACTCCCATCCTTACTTTACCAAGCATAATGGACCCCCGACAGGGTGACCAAACAAAAGTTCAAAAGGGCTGTAGCCAACCCCCTTTTGAGGCACCTCCCTGTATGCAAATAGAAGGCAGGGCAAGAGTATGTCCCATCTTCGCCTAAGCTTCTCTGGGAGCCCTTTAATCATGCCCTTCAAGGTTTTGTTGAATCTCTCACCTAAACCATTGCATTGTGGGTGATAGGGTGTGGTGAACTTGTAAGTCACTCCACACTCCTTCCACATTGCCTTCAAGTATCCAGACATAAAGTTGGCACCCCTTTCTGATACAACCTCCTTAGGGAAGCCCACTCTTGAGAAAATTCCCAGGAGGGCATTTGCCACCACAGGTGCTGTAGTGGTCCTAAGGGGAATAGCCTCTGGGTACCTGGTGGCATGATCCACTACCACCAGGATAAACCGGTGCCCAGATGCTGTTTGGGGATCCATGGGACCAACAATGTCAATCCCCACCCTTTCAAAGGGAACCCCCACCACAGGTAGTGGTATCAGGGGGCCTTTGTAGTGCCACCTGCCTTGCCACTGGCCTGGCAGGTTACACAGGAGCGACAAAACTCCTTGGTGTCTTCAGACATGTGGGGCCAGTGAAAGTGAGGGACAATTCTGTCCCAAGTCTTGTTCTGGCCCAGGTGACCTGCTAAGGGAATGTCATGGGCTAGGGTCAATAGGAAGCCCCTGAACTTCAGAGGTATAACCAACCTCCTGGTGGCACCAGGCTTGGGGTCTCTACACTCTGAGTACAAGAGTCCATCATCCCAATACACTGTATGGGGACCACTAGCTTTCCCAGCAGCCTCAGCAACAGCTTGCTGTCTGAGGGGTTCAAGAGAGTTCAGCTCAGCTGCTCCTGGCTCAGATCTGCCCTGGATGGGCCCCCTGTCCCCAAGAACTCAACCTGGTCAGGTTCAAGCTCCTCTGGGACAGTTCCTTCCTCAGGACTGAGATCATCCCCCTCAAGAGACTGATCTTCCTTCTGAGCCAAGGGGGAAGGCACTGCCTTTACCCTACTACTCCTTCTCTTGGATGGCACTTGGTCCATTATTTCAGAATCCAAGGCCTGTTCAGTGTTAGACATTTTGCTCTGTGACCTGGTCACAGTAAACACATCTGCAGGGATCCCCAGCATTTCTGCATGGGTGCTGAGCTCCACTTCTGCCCAAGCTGAAGTTTCAAGATCATTGTCAAGCAAGCATTCCACTGGTAGGTTTGCACTCACCACAACCTTCTTAAGGCCAGTTACCCCTCCCCAGGAAAAGTTAACAAATGCCAGAGTATGGTCTGTTCTGACATTGCTAGCATTGGTCACTTGGTACATTTCCCCAAGTATAATCTGCCCAGGATCCACAAGGTCTTGTGTCACCATGGTGACACTTGCCCCTGTGTCCCTAAATGCCAAAGCCTCTTTTCCATTGATTAAGGGCTGTTGTCTGTACTTGCCCAGATTACTGGGACTCACAGAGGAGGTCACATCCATGCCTCCATCACAGACTAGGACAGCCTGAGTGAGTTCTCTGACTAGGTCAGAGCTCATCTCCTTACCCAGGGTCAACCCTACTAAACCCTTGGCCTGTGTATTCCCACCACCAACTGTAACTGCACTAGGGGGAACAGGTGCCTTAGGGGCATTGGTGGGGGCTGGAATAGAGTCTTTGGACTTGGTGCAATCACTGGTCCAGTGTGTCTTTTGCTTACAGACTTTGCACCATGGTTTCTTTTGGCCTTTTCGCTTGTTAGACTGTGAATCCCCACCTGAAGAAGATTTTTGGGGGCCTTGTGAAGACTTCTGGTCTTTACCCTTCTCCCCACCCTTATCAGAGTTCTTAGAATCTTGCTTCTTCGGGTCACCACCTTGGTTCTGTACTTTCTGCCTCACCCTGGTTCTGACCCATTTGTCTGCCTTCTTTCCCAATTCTTGGGGAGAGGTCAGATCAGAGTCCACCAGGTACTGATGCAACAGCTGATTTTGACAGTTATTATAAATCTGCTCCCTCATGATAAGATTATACAATCCTGTGAAGTCACATACCTTACTGCCCAATAACCAACCTTCCAGAGCCTTAGCAGAACAATCCACATAGTCCACCCAGTCTTGAGTCTGTGCTTTTTGGGTATCTCTGAACTTTAACCTGTATTGTTCAGTTGTTAGGCCAAACCCATCAATCAGAGCACTCTTCAAGACTTTGTAATTGTCAGCATCCTCTTCTCTAACAGTGAGGAGCTTGTCTCTACCTTTGTCTGCAAAGGAGAGCCACAAGATTGCTGCCCACTGCTCCTGAGGGACCCTCTGTACTTTACAGGCCCTCTCCAGTGCAGTTATCCATTTGTGGATGTCATCCCCACTCTGGTAGGGAGGGACAATCTTGCTCAGGTTTCTATGGTCATAAGACCTTTCCCTATCTCTGGGGAAATTGCTGCCACCATGGGACTCTAGTCCCATCTTTTTTCTTTGCTTTTCAAGCTCTAGGGACTCCCTGTCTATAGCCAACTGCTCTCTTCTGAGTCTCAACTGAGCTTCTCCATATCTGAGCAGTCTCTCTTTCCTTTCATGGGAGGATTCCCTCCTATGAGAGGAAACAGAGGTCCCTATTGAGGTGTCAGAGTGGTTAGACTCCTGAGAAGGAGATCTAGGTCTTATGGGCACACTCACAATTCTTACTGGGGGGGACAAAGGAGAGGTCATTCTGATCCTCCTCCTCATCCACAGGAGGAATTGGGTTTTCCAGGTCAAGGTCATTTTCACCTTCCTGGCCAGTTTCAGAGGGGGGGTCCTGGGTGATTTCACCCTTGGCCCCTTCCTCATCTTCTGCCCCACCCTGTCTGCCTACCCCTTCAGACCCTAGGGGTCTGCTGAGATCATCTGACAGTAGCACCTCCCTGAGGTGTTGGGTGCTGGCACTTTTGCCTGCCTTCAGCTTCCTAGTATTGCACAATGCTCTCAATTCCAAGAATGGGAGATTATCATACTTGGAATGAAGAAGCCCACTGGCTTCTGGCAAGGACTCACTGGGTCCTGGCTTTGAAGACATTACTAGTGAGGTGTGGTGTATGCACTACCTACTCTAGTGTGGCCTACTAAACTCTCTTGACTTGTACAAAGGGTGTGCTATCCCTTAACACACAACTCTAAGTTCAGTAGAACTTACTGTATCCTAAGCTTGATTTATATGTACCTAAGGTACCCTTAGTGGTTTTCAGTTGATCAATTCAATTGAGATTATCTGGTAAAACAATAGCAAGCTGGAATCCCACACGCTGCACACCAATGTGAGAAGTTGGACTGGTATATGCTGTCCACTAATTATAGTGGGCACCTTGCACCAGTCCAAACAACCCCTTATTGGAGATAGGTTAAAGACAACCTTTATTGAAAGCTATCCTAGTGGTAGCTATGGAGAGCAGCCTTCAGGCTAAGTCTTGAAGGAATGTAAAGCAGCTTGTTTTACCAGTCTATAATCTCTTGAGTGACCAAATGAAAGAGGACCACACCAGGTCTATATTAAAAATATATGTATTTATTGCTAAACACACCCCTCTGGTCTCTTTATGAGGCTAGAGTTCGAAGAACATAAGTTATAAGTTAGTTATCAACAGTAATAGCACAAATACACGTTTGAGCCCTGGGGCGTACCAAACCATATACCAATAAAGTGGTATAAGAACCACGACTGAGCTAGACACAAGGCCTAGAGCCTGTAGAAGTGCTTGGACCACAAGGAACCACCCAAGGTAGTGACACAGGGGACCCACGGGGGACGCGTGCAGTGTGAGAACACAGCCGCGAATCGCCGTTGACTTCTATGGGGAAAGTCGCGGTTGGAGTTTTAAAGAAAAGGGACACTTAGAGGAGGACTTGGAGCAAACCCCTTTAGAACTAGGGGGCATATTAGCAAGACCAGCGATAAAATTATCGCTGTTTTAGCGGCAGGAAACTGCCGCTAAAACGGCGATAATGGGCTTGATAATATGCGTTATAGAATTCCAATAGAAGCCCAGGTTAGATGTGCAGGACATCTAACCTGGGCTTCTATTGGAATTCTATAACGCATATTAGCAAGCCCATTATCGCCGTTTTAGCGGCAGTTTCCTGCCGCTAAACGGCGATAATTTTATTGCCGGTCTTGCTAATATGCCCCTAGGTCGTTCTAGAGTCTATACCCACGGGAGCACCGGAGTACTCGAGTTACCTCACCCAGGGAAGCCGGGTGCATAGGTGTCTTTCGGGGTCGGGTTTCGTCGTCGTTTTTAATGGCGATCTGCTGCAAAGTGCTGCTGGCGACCAAGTCGAAAGTGTTCGGGGGGATCCAAAGGTGGATCGAAGATCTGAAGAACCTGACAGCAGAGGGGACAGAGTCTGGGTCACTAGCCAGTGACCAGGAAGGCGATGAGCGGATGCCCACCGATGTCGGGTGCTTCAGGTAGGTTGACGGTCATCTTGACTCTTCAGCCACGAGGTCCAGGAGGCGTCGACGATGACCAGGAGCTGGATTCGAGCTGTCCCACACCGTCTGTCAATTGCAGGGGTATCGGCGACCGGATTGGACCCAACAAGCCTTGGCAACGGCAAGTCTTGTGGAAATAGAAGAAGGATGGTGGTGCAGACCAGCAAGGTTTGAGGGACTCACCCAGCAAGGGTAAGTCAGGGCACATCTGGAGCAACCAGGGAAACCCAAGCAGAAGAAGAGTTGCCTTCGGGAGGGCCCACTAGCCCACGGACTAGCGACCGCGAAGGAGCCTAAAGTGGACGCACTTGGAGCTGGCTCACAGGACACTCGTAGAGTGGAGGCCAGTGATCTTCGGTGCAGTTAGTGCTGGAGGCGAGGGCTACTGAAAGCCCAAAGCAGAACTTCGTGGGACACCCAGAAGAGGATGTACTTGCAAATGTGCTCAGTGTCCAGGGGTCACGGTTCCACGTTACCCACGACAGCTACGGGCCTCAGCTTTGCTGGGGACTCAAGACAGCCTCGGGGAAGTCTGGAAATCCACCTCTGGTGATGCAAAGACTTCGGCATCCGGCGGGAGCTTCAGCAATGCAGACCGGACAATTGCTTCTTAGGTGCCTGCCACGCAGGGGAGTCACTCCTTGACCCCAAGGGAGATTCTTCAGTCCTCTAATCTTGAAGTAGAGCGTCGAAGGTCCAGGATTCTGTGTCAGAGTTTCATCCAGGTAAATCTAAAGTCCTAAGGACTGGGGTCCCATACTTATACCAAGTTAGGGGGTTGGACATACTCTGGGGACCCACCTATGGGAGGGTCAGGGCAGAGGGGTGGTTACACCCCTTTCCCTTTGTCCAGTTTCACGCCAGAACAGGGGCTGGAAGCCCCTGAGCTGGTTTGAACTGGGGTATGCACAGGGACACCAAATGCGCCCCCAGTGCAGGACTTCAAAGCACCAGAGAGTGCTCCCGCCAGCCCCAATACACATTATCCTGTCTGGGGAGGTGGTTACACCTCCTTGGGACAGGAAACCTATTCTCCAGGCCTCCCCTGCCGGAGTTTCAGTCAGCAGCAGGAGGCCAGACCCGTGCCTGTGGCAGCGGCATCCATTTTGTGATGCCAGGGCTCTGGAAAGAAGTTACCGGGTATGCCGGTGGGTACATGTCTCTCCCTCTAGAAGGGTGGAATGCTACCCCGCCACCAGAACTGGCGGGGGGGTAGTATTCCAAGATGTTTGACACCAAACACGACATGTTTTGGTGCAGCCAGTCCAAAGTTAGCATTGTACCGCGAGGATATAATGCACTTAAGAGTATATGGTCAGGCTGCACTACAAACAGCATCAGAGAAGGGTCTCCGACCCCTGCAGAGGGGCTCTGCTCATGCAGGGGCACCCTCTCACATAAGAACAAAGCACTCTGCCTTCAGGATTGATAAGGCCTGCCATAGGAGTGACTTATAGGTTTATATGTGTGCATATGCAGTGATATAGGTAACCTATATCACAGTAAGGGGTGCGTACACCACCTTACTCAGGCTGCAGTAGCAGACCTGTGGTGTCCTTTTGGCTGGCCTTCCAGGGGTGGCACAATACATGCTGCAGCCCCTGGTAGGCCTCTGAGGTACCTATGCCCTGGGTACATAGTATACCATATACTAGGGACTTATAAGGGCACTCCAGATTCCAATCAGAGATGTGCCTAAGGCACATGGAAACCATTTTAGAGAGGAAGCAGCTAGGCTGGGGTTCTGATTAGCAGGGCCCCAGCCAGACTAAAGTCGAAAAACAGTGAAGCATCAGCAAAAAGTGGGGGTGCCCATGTGAAGCAGATCCTACTCTCCTACAATTATGGTTTGGATTTTGCTCTGTAAAGGTTGAACCTGGCCTCCATTCACAAGGTGGCCCAGGTACACAACCTGACTCTGCCCTATCTGGCACTTGGTGGCCTTGATAGTGAGGCCTGCTTTCTGCAGAGCCTCCAAAACATTTCTGAGGTGGACCAGGTGATCCTGCCAGGAGGAACTAAAGACAGCAATATCATCTAGATAAGCTGAGCAATAAGTTTCCATTCTTGCCAGAACTTTGTTCACCAACCTCTGAAAAGTGGCAGGTGCATTTTTCAATCCAAAGGGCATCACCACAAAGTGGTAGTGCCCACTAGGGGTCGAAAATGCTGTTTTGGCTTTTGCATCATTAGCTAATCTGATCTGCCAGTAGCCAGCTGTTAGGTCAAATGTACTTAGATACTTGGCTGAGGCCAAAGTATCAATCAGCTCATCTGCCCTTGGTATGGGATAGGTATCAGTCCAATTGACTGCATTGAGGCCTCTGTAGTCTACACACAACCTCATTTCTTTCTTACCACCCTGGGTATGAGGCTTGGGTACCAGGACTACTGCGCTAGCCCAAGGGCTATCGGAAGGCTCAATTACACCTAGCTCCAACATTTTCTGGACTTCAGTCCTGATACAGTCCCTGACATGGTCAGGTTGCCTGTAGATCTTACTCTTGACAGGCAGACTGTCTCCAGTGTCCACCTCATGGGTGCACCAGGTAGTCTGACTAGGGGTCAGGCTAAACATATGTCTATACTGTTGCAGAACTTGTCTGCACTCAGTTTGCTGATGGTCAGTGAGGCTGCTTGCCAAAGCAACACCATCTACTGACCCATCATCAGGGTTCTGTGAGAGCAGGTCAGGGAGAGGGTCACTCTCCTCCTCCTGGTCCTCATCAGTTGCCATGAGCAAGCCCATGTCAGCCCTGTCAACATATGGCTTTAATCTGTTGACATGGAGCACCTTCAGGGGGCTCCTGGGAGTTCCAAGATTCACCAGATAGGTGACTTCTCCCTTTTGTTCAACTATTGTATGGGGGCCACTCCACTTGTCTTGGAGGGCTGCTGGGGCCACAGGCTCCAACACCCACACCTTCTGTCCTGGCTGGTACACAGTCAGCACAGCCTTTTGGTCATGCCAAGCCTTTTGCAATTCTTGGCTGGCCTCCAGGTTTTGGTTGCCTTTTTCATGTATTCGGCCATCCGGGAGCGGAGACCAAGTACATAGTCCATCACATCCTGTTTGGGGGTTTGAGAGGTAACTCCCAGCCCTCTTTAACCAAACACAATGGACCTCTTACAGGGTGCCCAAACAGAAGCTCAAATGGGCTGTAGCCAACCCCCTTCTGTGGAACTTCTCTGTATGCAAACAACAGGCAAGGAAGAAGAAGGTCCCATTTCCGCCTAAGCTTCTCTGGGAGTCCTTTAATCATTCCCTTCTGGGTTTTGTTGAAACGTTCAACCAACCCATTGCATTGTGGGTGATAGGGGGTGGTGAACTTATAAGTTACACCACACTCCTTCCACATTGCTTTCAAATATCCTGACATGAAGTTTGTAACTCTGTCAGAGATGACCTCCTTTGGGAAACCCACTCTGGAGAAAACTCCAATGAGGGCTCTTGCCACCACAGGGGCTGTGGTGGTCCTTAGAGGAATTGCCTCTGGGTACCTGGTGGCATGATCCACTACCACCAGGATAAACCTGTGCCCAGATGCAGTTTGAGGGTCAAGGGGACCAACAATGTCAATCCCTACCCTTTCAAAGGGTACCCCCACCACAGGTAGTGGTATCAGGGGGGCCTTTGTTGTGCCACCTGCCTTACCACTGGCTTGGCATGTGACAGAGGAGCGACAAAACTCCTTTGTGTCCTCTGACATATGTGGCCAATGAAAATGTGGAACAAGCCTGTCCCAGGTCTTGTTCTGGCCCAAGTGACCTGCTAAAGGGATATCATGTGCTAAGGTCAAGAGGAACCCCCTAAACTTCTGAGGTATTACCAACCTCCTGGTGGCTCCAGGGGCTGGGTCTCTACCCTCAGAATATAGGAGTCCCTCATTCCAATAAACTTTATGGGGCCCACTAGCACTCCCAGCAGCCTCAGCAGCAGCCTGCTGTCTGAGGGGTTCAAGAGAGGGGAGGCACTGTTGCTCCTTACTCAGATCTTCCCTAGAAGGGCCCCCTGCCCCCAAGAACTCAACCTGATCAGGCTCAAGTCCCTTTGGGGCAGTTCCTTCTTCAGGATCGGCTTCACCTCCATCAAGAGGTGATTCTGTGATCTGAGACAGAGGGGAAGGCACTGCCTTAACCCTACTGCTCCTCTTCTTGGGAAGCATCTGGTCCATTGTTCCAGGATCCAGAGCTGGTTCAGTGTTATGCATTCTGGCCTGTGACCTGGTCACAGCAAATACCTCTGCAGGGATGCCCAACATCTCAGCATGAGTCCATAACTCTACTTCAGACCAGGCTGAAGTCTCTAGATCATTGCCCAATAGACATTCTACAGGGAGGTCTGCACTGACTACAACCTTCTTGAGGCCAGTTACCCCTCCCCAGGAGAAATTCACAACTGCCAGACTATGGTTGGTCCTGACATTGCTTGCATTGGTCACCTGGTACATTTCGCCCAGGATGATCTATCCAGGGTCCACCAGATCCTCTGCCACCATGGTGACACTAGCACCTGTGTCCCTAAATGCCAAAGCCTGTTTGCCATTTATTACAGGCTGCTATTTGTATTTGCCCAGATTACTGGGGCTTACTAGGAAGGACATATCAGTGTCTCCATCACAAATCAGCAATGCCTGAGTGGGTACTCTGACTAGGCCAGAGTCCACTTCAGAACCCAGGGTCAACCCTACTACACCCTTATTCTGTGTACCACCTCCACCAGTAGCTGAGCTAGGGGGAACAGTTGCCTTAGGGGCAGGAGTGGTGGTGGTTTGGTCTTTGGACTTGTTACAATCAGAAGTCCAGTGCCCTTTCTGTATACAGAATTTGCACCAGGGCTTCTTTTGGCCTTTTCCCTTGTTGGATTGTGACTCCCCACCAGATGCAGATTTTTGGGGCCCTTGTGAAGACTTCTGGTCTTTTGACTTATCCCCACCTTTCTCAGAGCCCTTAGAATCCTGCTTCTATGTGTCACCCCCTTGGTTCTGGGTTTTCTGCCTCACCCTGGTTCTGACCCATTTGTCTGCCTTCTTTCCCAATTCTTGGGGAGAGGTCAGATCTGAGTCCACCAGGTATTGATGCAACAACTGGTTCTGGCAATTATTAAGGATCTGTTCTCTCATCATTAGATTATACAATCCCTTGAAATCAGTAACCCTACTGCCAACCAGCCAACCCTCCAGAGCCTTGGTTGCACAATCAACAAAGTCAGTCCAGTCCTGAGTCTGTGCCTTCTGGGTGTCTCTGAACTTCAACCTGTGCTGCTCAGTGGTTAAGCCAAACCCATCTATCAGTGCACTCTTCAGGACTTCATAATCATCAGCATCCTCTTCTCTAACAGTGAGGAGCTTGTCTCTACCTTCATCTGAAAAGGAGAGCCACAAGATTGCTGCCCACTGCTTTTGGGGGACCTGCTGTACTCTACAGGCCCTCTCCATAGCAGTTATCCACTTATGGATATCATCCCCAATCAGGTAGGGAGGAACAACCTTGCTCAGGTTCCTATGGTCTGGAATATATTCTCTGCCTCTAGGGACACTGTTGCTGCCACCAAGGGGTTCTAACCCCTCTCTTCTAGAAGCTCTCTGGAGCTCCAGGGCTTCTCTATCTAATGCCAACTGCTTGGTTTTGAGGGCAACTCTTGCTTCCTCATACTGCAGCAGTTTGTACATTCTGTCAGAGGAGGTCTCTCTTATTGGAAAGTATGAGTTCCTCTGCTGGACAAATTCTCTGCCAGAGTGATAAGAGTGGTCAGATTCCCTGGAAGGGGACTAGGCCTCTCATCCACTCTGTCAGTTCTCTTTTAGGCTCCTTGGAACCTTGCCCTTCAACCACAGAGTCTGGATCATCCTGATGTTCATCATCTGACCCAGACACTGTAATTGACCCACTCACTGATTCAGACCCATTAGCTCCTAGAGCTAATCTAAGATCATCTGCTGTCAGCAGATCTATCAGGTGTAGTGTGGAGGGACTCTGTCCTAGCTTCAGGTGTCTTTCAACACACATGGCTCTCAAGTCAGAGAAAGCCATGTCCTTATACTGAGGCTGGGTGGATCCACTGGGTCCACCTTTTAAGGACATTCTAGTGTTGTGCAGTGTTGTACTACCTACACTAGTTTGTGGCCTACTGATACTAGCTTGAGCTGTAGAAAGGGTGTGCTATCCCTTGGCACACAGCTCTAAGTTCAGTAGAACTTATTGATACTAAGCTTGACTTTATATGTACCTTAAGTACCTATAGTGGTTTTCAGTTAGTAATTCAAATAGAGATTTTCTGGTAAAACAATAGCAAGCTGGAATCCCACACGCTGCCCACCAATGTGAGAAGTTGGCCTGGTATATGCTGTTCACTAATTAAAGTGGACACCTTGCACCAGTACAATTCGACTCTTATGGTAGATAGGTTTAAGACAACCTTTATAGAAAGCTATCCTAGTGGTAGCTGTGGAGAGCAGCCTTCAGGCTAAGTCTTGAAGGAATGTAAAGCAGCTTGTTTTACCCCACAATCTCTTGAATCACCAAATGAAAAGACACCACACAGGTATATATATCAAATATATATGTATTTATTACTAAACAACTCTCTACTTATCTCTTTATGAGATTAGAAGTCAGGAACATATGCACAAATCAACGTTTCACAATAAATTAAGCACAAATATGGCTGGGGCCCTAGGGGCGTACCAGACCATATACTAAAAAAGAGACTTAGAAACAACGACTTGCAAAGGGACAAGGCCTAGGGCCTTCAGAAGAGCTGGGGCCTCACAAAACCACCCAAGGCAGGTAAGTAAAGGACCCACGGGGACGTGTGCAGTGAGTGAACACAGGCGCGGATCGCCGTAGACTTCAATGGGGCAAGTCGCGGTTGGAAATTAAGAGTTTTAGGGTACTTCGGGAGAACCTACAAGCAAGTCACTTACAGGGTAAGTAGTTCTAGGGCCAACACCCACAGGAGCACCGTAGTGCTGGAGTTACCTCACCCAGGGAAGCCGGGTGCATAGGTGTCCTTTGGTGTCGGGTCGCGGCGTCGTTTTCAATGGGAGCCAATGAAGACTTGCTGCTTGTGAAGTCCGAAGGAGTGTCCGATGGAATCCAAGCCTGGATTCAGAAGATAGAAGACCTGAAAGCAGAGGGGACAGTGTTCAAAGCCACTTGGCAGTGACTCGGGGCCAGGAAGATGTAGGCCCACCGTCATCGCAAGGTTCAGGTTGGTCACGGGTGTCTTGACTCTTCAGCCACGAGGTCCAGGAGGTGTCGATGACAACCAGGAGATGGATTCGGCGTGAACCACGATGTCTGCAGTTTACTGCGGTGTTGGCAACTCGATTGGAGCCAACAAGCCTTGGTAACAGCAAGTCTTATGGAAAGCATAAAAAGTCAATGGTGCAGACCAGCAAGGTCTGTAGAACTCACCCAGCGTAGGTAAGTCAGGGCAGGCCTGGAGCAACAAGAGAAGCCCTTTGGTTTGGTAGAAAAGTCTTCAGGGGACCCACAAGCCAGCAGGCAAGGGATTGCAAAGATGCCTCAGGAGGATTACTTCAACAGGAGCCCACGGTCACTCAGAACAGAGTAGGCCTCTGATCTTCAAAGGGATTCCTGCTGGACGTTGAGACCACACGTGGTCCAAAGCACAAGTTCATAGAACGTTGTGAAGGGGTTGCACTTGACAATAGTGCACGGTACCCAGGGGTCACGGTTCCTCGTCACTCGTGGGGTCCACTGGCCTCAGCTTCGCTGGAGACGCACGATGGCCTTTGAAAAGTCAGGAAATTCTCTTCCTGGGCTTCAGGGACTTCGGGCTCCGGCGGGAGCAGCATAGTTTGCGACCGTTGTTTGTAGTTTTTGGTGCCTGCCAAGCAGGGGAGTCACTCCTTGACTCCAAGGGAGATTCTTCAGTCTTCCAGAGGTAATGGAACATCAAAGGTCCAGGATTCTTCTTCAGAGCATCATCCAGGGATATCTAACTTTCAAGTTCAAGTGTTCCCTATCTTATACTGTGAAGAAGGGAGGGACTAGCTCTAAAACCCCACCTATGGGAGGGTCAGGGGAGTGGGTGGCTACACCCACTTCCCTTTGTCCAGTTTTGCGCTAGAGCAGGGGCAAGTAGCCCCTGAGCCGGTTTGAACTGGCATATGCACAGAGGAGCCTACTGCTCCCCCAGTGCAGGACTTCAAAGCACTCTAAGAGTGCACCCACCCAGCCCCAATACACTAAACCCTGTCTGGGAGGTGGTTACACCTCCCTGTGACAGGATGCCTATTGTTGGGCTTCCTCCACTGCGAGTTTCGGTCATCAGCAGGAGGGCAGCCCAGTGTCTGTGACCCTCTAGAAGGGTGGAATGCTACCCCCGCCGCCAGGACTGGCGGGGTGGTAGTATTCCAAGATGTTTGACACCAAACACGACATGTTTTGATGCAGCCATTCCAAAGTTAGCATTTTACCGCGAGGATATAATGCACTTAAGAGTATATGGTTTAACCGCATCCACAAACAGCACCAGAGAATGGACTCTGAGAGCTGCAGAGAGGCCCTGCTCAGGCAGAGGCACCCCCTCACATAGAAGCAAAGCACCCTGCCCTCAGGATTGATAGGGCCTGCCTTAGGGGTGACTGATAGGTTTAAATGTGTGTGCTAGAGAGATATAGGGAACCTATATCTCAGTGAGGAGTGCTAGCACCACCTCACCCAGGCTGCAGTAGCAGGCCTGTGGTGTCAGATTTAGTCTGCTCCCCAGGGGGGCATAATACATGCTGCAGCCCCTGGTAGGCCTGTGAAGTACCTATGCCCTTGGTACCTAAGGTACCATATACTAGGGACTCATAAGGTACCACAGTATCTAATCACTAGTGCACCTAGAGTGCACTCCAAGTCATTTAGAGAGAACAGAGAGGCTGGGGCCCTGATTGGCAGGGACCCAGCCAGACTATAGCCAGAAACCAGTGTAAACATCAGAAAAAAAGTGGGGGCAACATAAGAGGCAGATCCTACTCTCCTACACTCTGCTTTTCTTGCTTCTTTCTATACATCTCTTGCCTCTTTCTGCACCTCTCTTGCCTCTTTATGCACCTCTATTGCTTCGTTCTGCACTTCTCTTGTTTCATTCTGCACCTCTCTTACTTCTTTCTGTACCTCTCTTGTCTCTTTCTGTTCCCGTCTTGCCTCTTTCTGCAGCCCTCTTACTTTTTTCGGCACTGATTTTGATACTTTCTGCACCTCTCTTGCAAAGTTCTGCACCCATCTTGCCTCTTTCTGCACTCTTTTCCCCTCTTTCTGCTCCTCTCTTGCTTCTGCCTGCACCCCTGTTCCCTCTTCCTGCACCTGTTTTTCCTGTTTCTGCAACTTTCTTGCTTCTTTCTCTACTTCTCTTGTCTCTTTCAGCACCTCTGTTGCATCTTTCTGCACCCCTTTTACCTATTTCTGCACCTCTGTTGCTTGTTTCTGCACTTCTCTTGCTTCTTTCTGCACCTCTCTTGCTTCTTTGTGCACCCCTCTTGCCTCTTTCTGCACCTTTCTTCCCTCTTTGTGCACCTCTCCTGCCTCTTTGTGCACCTCTCTTGCCTCTTTCTTTACCCCTCTTGCCTCTTTCTGCATGTCTTTTGCTTTTTTCTGCACTTCTCTTGCCTCTTTCTGCTCCCCTCTATCCTCTATATGCACCACTGTTGCTTCTTTCTGCACTTCTCTGGCTTCTTTCTGCACCACTCTTGCATCTTTCTGCATCTCTCTTTCCTATTTCTGCACCCCTCTTCCCTCTTTCTGCACCTCTCTTGCCTCTTTCTGCATCTCTCTTGCCTCTTTGTGCACTTCTCTTTCCTCTTTCTGCACCTCGCTTGCTTTTTTCATCAATTCTCTTGCTTCTTTCTGCACCTCTCTTGCTTCTTTCTGCACCCCTCTTCCCTCTTTCTGCACCTCTGATGCGTGTTTTTGTACCTCTCTTGCCTCTTTCTGCACTACTCTTGCCTCTTTATGCACCTCTTTTACTTCTTTCTGCACTTCTCTTGCCTCTTTCTGCACCCCTCTTGCTTCTTTCTGCACGCTTTCCTCTTTCTGCAGTTCTCTTGCATCCTACTGTTCCACTGTTGCTTCTTTCTGCACTACCTTAGCTTCTTTCTGCACTTCTCTTGCTTCTTTCTGCACCTCTCTTGCTTCTTTCTGCACCTCTCTTGTCTCTGTCTGCACCTCTATTGCTTCTTTCTGCACTTCTCTTGCCTCTTTCTACACCCCTACTGCCTCTTTCTGCACCTCTGTTGCTTCTTTCTTCACTTCTGTTGCTTCTTTCTGCACCTCTCTTGCTTCTTTCTGTACCTCTTTTGCAAATTTCTGCACCTCTCTTGCCTCTTTCTTCACCTCTCTTGCCTCTTTCTGTACCCCTCTTGCCTCTTTCTGCACCTCTCGTGCCTCTTTCTGCACTTCTCTAGCCTCTTTCTGCACCCCTCTTACCTCTTTCTGTACCTCTTTTGCTTCTTTCTGCACTTCTCTTGCCTATTTCTGCACCCCTCTTTCTTCTTTCTGCACTCTTACCACTTTCTGCAGTTAACTTGCCTCCTTCTGCAACTCTCTTGCTTCTTTCTGCACTTCTATTGCTTCTTTCTGTACCTCTCTTGCTTCCTTCTGCACCTCTCTTGCCTATTTATGCATCTCTATTGCTTCTTTCTGCACTTCTCTTGCCTCATTCTGTACCCCTCCTAGCTCTTTCTACACCTCTGTCACTTCTTTCTGCTCCTCTCTTGCTTCTTTCTGCACCTCTTTTGCTTCTTTCTGTACCTCTCTTGCAAATTTCTATACCTCTCTTGCCTCTTTCTGCACCCCACTTGCCTCTTTCTGTACCCCTCTTGCCTCTTTCTGTACCCCTTTTGCCTCTTTCTGCACTGCTTTTGCTTCTTTATGCACCTCTCTTGCCTCTTTCTGCACTCTTCTGCCCTCTTTCTGCACTTCTCTTGAAACTGTCTGCACCCCTGTTCCCTCTTTCTACACCTTTTTCCCTGTTTCTTCAATTCTCTTGACTTCTTCTGAACGTCTCTTGCCTCTTTCTGCACCCCTCTTGCCTCTTTCTGTACCCCTCTTGCCTCTTTCAGCACCTCTGTTGCCTCTTTCTACACTTCTCTTGCTTGTTTCTGCATCTCTCTTGCTTCTTTCTGCACCTCTCTTGCTTCCTTCTGCACCTCTCTTGCCTATTTATGCATCTCTATTGCTTCTTTCTGCACTTCTCTTGCCTCATTCTGTACCCCTCCTAGCTCTTTCTACACCTCTGTCACTTCTTTCTGCTCCTCTCTTGCTTCTTTCTGCACCTCTCTTGCTTCTTTCTATAACTCTATTACCTCTATCTGCACTGATCTTGCTTCTTTCTGTACCTTTCTTACAAATTTCCGCACTCCTCTTAACTATTTCTGTACTTTTCTTCCCTCTTACTGCACTTCTCTTGCATCTTTCTGTACTTCTCTTGCCTCTGTCTGCACCCCTGTTCCTTCTTTCTGCACCTCTTGTGCCTCTTTCTGCAACGATCTTGCCACTTTCTGTACTACTCTTGCCTCTTTCAGCACCTCTGTTGTTTCTTTTTGAACCTCTCTTGCCTCATTCTGCACCCCTTTTGCCTCTTTCTGCACTTCTGTTTCTTGTTTTTGCACTTCACTTGCCTCTTTCTGCACCTCTCTTGCTTATTTCTGCACCTCTCTTGCTTCTTTCTGCATCTCTATTGCTTCTTTCCACACTTCTCTTGCCTCATTCTGCACCCCTCCTGCCTCTTTCTACACCTCTGTTGTTTCTTTCTACTCTTCTCTTGCTTCTTTCTGTACCTCCATTGCAAATTTCTGCAGCTCTCTTGCCTCTTTCTGTACCTCTCTTGCCTCTTTTGTACACCTCTTGCCTCTTTCTGCACCGCTGTTGCCTCTTCTTTCTGCACCTACCTCTCTTGCAAATGTCTGCACTCCTCCTGCCTCTTTCTGCACTCTTCTTGCTTCTTTCTGTACTTCTCTGACCTCTTTTAGCACCTCTGTTGCTTCTTTCTGCACCTCTTTCACCTCTTTCTGTACCCCTTTTGCCTCTTTCTGCACCTCTGTTGCTTGTTTCTGCACTTTTCCTGCTTCTTTCTGCATCTCTCTGCACCCTTCTTCCCTCTTTGTGCACCTCTCTTGCCTCTTTGTGAACCTCTCTTGCCTCTTTGTGCACCTCTCTTGCCTCCTTCTGCACCTCTGTTGCTTCTTTCTGCGTTTCTCTTGCCTCTTTCTGCACCCCTCTAGCCTCTTTCTGCACCCCTGTTGCTTCTTTCTGTACCTCTCTTGCTTCATTCTGCACCCCTCTTGCCTCTTTATGCAACCCTCTTGCCTCTTTCTGAACCACTCTTGCCTCATTCTGCACTGTCTTACCTGTTTCTGCACCCCTCTTGCCTCATTCTGCACCTATTTTGCTTCTTTCTGCACTTCTCTTGCCTTTTTCTATATACCTCTTGTTTCTTTTTGCACTCTTGCCTCTTTCTGCAGTTCTCTTGCCTCCTTCTGCACCTCTGTTGCTTCTTTCTGTCTGCACTTCTCTTGCTTCTTTCTGCACCTCTCTTGCTTCTTTCTGCACCTCTCTTGCCTCTTTCTGCACCTCTATTGCTAATTTCTGCACTCCTCTTGTCTCTTTCTGTACCCCTCCTGCCTCTTTCTGTACCTCTCTTGCTTCTTTCTGCCCCCTCTTCCCTCTTTTGCACCTCTGATGCCTCTTTCCACACTTCTCTTGCCTCTTCATGCACCTCTTTAACTTCTTTCTGCACTTCTCTTGCCTCTTTCTGCACCCCTCTTGCTTCTTTCTGCACTCTTGCCTCTTTCTGCACTTCCCTTGCTTCTTTCTGCACTTCTCTTGCGTCTTTCTGCACCTCTCTTGCCTATTTCTATACCTCTATTGCATCTTTCTGCACTCCTCTTGCCTCTTTCTGCACTTTTCTTGCCTCTTTCTGTGCACTCTTGCCTCTTTCTGCACTTCCCTTGCTTCTTTCTGCACATCTGTTGCTTCTTTCTGCACTTGTCTTGCTTCTTTCTGCAACTCTCTTGCTTCTTTCTGTACCTCTCTTGCAAATTTCTGCACATCTCTGACCTCTTTCTGCAACTCTCTTGCCTCTTTCTGAACCCTCTTGCCTCTTTCTGCTCCTCTTTTGCTTCTTTCTGCACTTCTCTGGCCTCTTTCTGCACCCCTCTTGCCTCTTTCTGCACCTCTGTTGATTCTTTCTGCACTGCTCTTGCTTCTTTCTGCACATCTCCTGCTTAATTCTGCAACCCTCTTGCCTCTTTCTGCACTCTTCTTCCCTGTTTCTGCAACTCTCTTGCCTCTTTCTGTACTTTTCTGGCCTCTTTCTGCAACTCTGTTGCTTCTTTCTGTACTTCCTTTGCCTCTTTCTGCACCCTTTTTGCCTCTTTCTTCACCTCTGTTGCTTGTGTCTGCACTTCCCTTCTTTTTTCTGCACCTCTCTTGCTTCTTTCTGCATCCCTCCTATCTCTTTCTGTACCGTTCTTCCCTCTTTCTATACCTCTCTTGCCTCTTTCTGCACTTCTCTTGCCTCTTTCTGCACCCCTCGTGCCTCTTTCTGCATGTCTTTTGCTTCTTTCTGAACTTCTCTTGCCTCTTTCTGCACCCTTCTTGCCTCCTACTTATTTCTGTTGTTTCTTTCTGCACTGCGCTTGCTTCTTTCTGCACCTCTCTTGCAAATTTCTGCACCCCTCTTACCTCCTTCTGCACCTCTGTCAGTTCTTTCTGCACTGCTCTTGCTTCTTTATGCACCTCTTTTGCCTGTTTCTGCAACACTCTTGTCTATTTCTGAGCTTCTCTTGCCTCTTTATGCATCTCTCTTGCTTTCTTCGGCACCCCTCTTGCCTCTTTCTGCATCTCTGTTACGTGTTTCTGTAACTCTCTTGCCTCTTTCTGCACTTCACTTGCCTCTTTCTGCACCTATTTTACTTCTTTCTGCACTTCTCTTGCCTCTTTCTGCACCCTCCTGCTTCTTTCTGCACTCTTGCCTCATTCTGCAGTTCTCTTGCCTCCTTCTGCACCTCTTTTGTTACTTTATGCACTTCTCTTGCCTCTTTCTTCACTGCTCCAGCCTCTTTCTACACCCCTGTTGCTTCTTTCTACACTTCCCTTGCCTCTTTCTGCACCCCTCTTGCCTCTTTCTTCATCCCTCTTGCCTCTTTCTGCATCCCTCTTCCCTCTTTCTGCACCTCTCTTGCCTCCTTCTGTACCTCTCGTGCCTCTTTCTGTACCCCTCTTGCCTCTTTCTGCACCTCTATTGCTTCTTTCTGCAACCTCTCTTGCCTCTTTCTGCATCTCTATTGCTTCTTTCTGCACTTCTCTTGCCTCATTCTGCACCCCTCCTGCCTCTTTCTACACCTCTGTTGCTTCTTTCTACTCTTCTCTGTCTTCTTTCTGCACCTCTCTTGCTTCTTTCTGTACCTCTCTTGCAAATCTCTGCAGCTCTCTTGCCTCTTTCTGTACCTTACTTGCCTCTGTTTGTACCCCTCTTGCCTCTTTCTGCACCCCTGTTGCCTCTTCTTTCTGCACCTACCTCTCTTGCAAATGTCTGCACTCCTCTTGACTCTTTATGCACTCTTCTTGCCTCTTTCTTTCTCTTGCTTCTTTTAGTACCTCTGTTAATTCTTTCTGCACATCTTTTGCCTCTTTCTGTACCCCTATTGCCTCTTTCTGGAACTCTGTTGCTTGTTTCTGCACTTTTCTTGCTTCTTTCTGCATCTCTCTGCACCCTTCTTCCCTCTTTGTGCACCTCTCTTGCGTCTTAGTGCACCTCTCTTTTGTCATTCTGTACCCCTCTTGCCTCTTTCTGCACGTCATTTGTTTTTCTCCACTTCTCTTGCCTCTTTCTGCACCCCTCTTGCCTCCTTCTGCACATCTGTTGCTTCTTTCTGCATTTCTCTTGCCTCTTTCTGCACCCCTCTAGCCTCTTTGTGCACCCCTGTTGCTTCTTTCTCTACCTCTCTTGCTTCATTCTGCATCCCTCTTGCCTCTTTCTGCACCCATCTTGCCTCTTTCTGAACCACTCTTGCCTCTTTCTGCACTTCTGTTACCTCTTTCTACACCACTCTTGCCTCTTTCTGCACTTCTGTTCCCTTTTTCTACATCCCTCTTGCCTCTTTCTGCACTTCTCTTGCTTCTTTCTCCACCTCTCTTGCTTCTTTCTATACCTCTCTTGCCTCTTTATGCACTTCTATTGCTGCTTTCTGCACTTCTCTTGCCTCTTTCTGTACCCTCTTGCCTCTTTCTGCACCTCTTTTGCTTCAACCTGCACTTCTCTTGCCTCTTCCTGCACCCCGCTTGCCTCTTTCTGCACCTCTGTTGGTTCTTTCTGCACTGCTCTTGCTTCTTTCTGCACATCTCTTGCTTCTTTCTGCAACCCTCTTGCCTCTTTCTGCACTATTCTTCCCTGTTTCTGCAACTCTCTTACCTCTTTCTGTACTTCTCTTGCCTCTTTATGTACCTCTGGTGCTTCTTTCTGTACTTCCTTTGCCTCTTTCTGCACCACTTTTGCCTCTTTCTTCACCTCTGTTGCTTGTTTCTGCACTTCTCTTGTTTTTTTCTGCACATCTCTTGCTTCTTTATGCATCCCTCCTGCCTCTTTCTGCACCGCTCTACCCTCTTTCTACACCTCTCTTGCCTCTTTCTGTACTTCTCTTGCCTCTTTCTGTACCCCTCTTGCCTCTTTCTGCAGGTCTTTTGTTTCTTTCTGCACTTCTCCTGCCTCTTTCTGTACCCCTCTTGCCTCCTTCTTACTTCTGTTGTTTCTTTCTGCACTGCTCTTGATTCTTTCTGCAACTTTCTTGCAAATTTCTACACCCCTCTTACCTCCTTCTGCACCTCTGTCAGTTCTTTCTGCACTGCTCTTGCTTCTTTATGCACCTCTTTTACCTGTTTCAGCACCTCTGTTGCTTCTTTCTGCACTTCTCTTGCCTCCTTCAGCACCCGTCTTGCCTCTTTCTGTACCTCTGTTGCTTCTTTATGCACCTCTTTTGCCGGTTTCTGCAACTCTCTTGTCTCTTTCTGAGCTTCTCTTTCCTTTTTCTGCATCTCTCTTGCTTTCTTCGGCACCCCTCTTGCCTCTTTCTGCACCTCTGTTATGTGTTTCTGTACCTCTCTTGTCTCTTTCTGCACTTCTCTTGCCTCTTTCTGCACCTCTTTTATTTCTTTCTGCACTTCTCTTGCCTCTTTCTGCACCCGCCTACTTATTTCTGTACTCTTGCCTCATTCTTCAGTTCTCTTGCCTCCTTCTGCACCTCTTTTGTTACTTTCTGCACTTCTCTTCCCTCTTTCTGCACTGCTCCTGCCTCTTTCTGCACCCCTGTTGCTTCTTTCTACACTTCCCTGACCTCTTTCTGCACCCCTCTTGCCTATTTCTGTACCTCTCTTGCCTCTTTCTGTATCCCTCTTGCCTCTCTCTGCATCTCTATTGCTTCTTTCTGCACTTTTCTTGCCTCATTCTGCACCCCTCCTGCCTCTTTCAACACCTCTCTTGCTTCTTTCTACTCTTCTCTTTCTTCTTTCTGCACCTCTCTTGCTTCATTCTGTACCTCTCTTGCAAATTTCTGCAGCTCTCTTGCCTCTTTCTGTACCTCACTTGCCTCTGTTTGTACCCCTTGTGCCTCTTTCAGCACCACTGTTGCCTCTTCTCTCTGCACCTACCTCTCTTGCAAATGTCTGCACTCCTCTTGCCTCTTTCTGCACTCTTATTTCCTCTTTCTGTACTTCTCTTGCCTCTTTTAGCACCTCTGTTGATTCTTTCTGCACATCCTTTGCCTCTTTCTGTACCCCTTTTGCCTCTTTCTGCACCTCTGTTCCCTGTTTCTGCACTTTTCCTGCTACTTTCTGCATCTCTTTACAACCTCTTTGTGCACCTCTCTTGCGTCTTTTTGCACCTCTCTTTTCTCATTCTGTACCCCTCTTGCCTCTTTCTGCACGTCATTTGCTTTTTCTCCACTTCTCTTGCCTCTTTCTGCACCCCTCTTGCTTACTTCTGCACCTCTGTTGCTTCTTTCTACACTTCTCTTGCCTCTTTCTGCACCCCTGTTGCTTCTTTCTGTACCTCTCTTGCTTCATTCTGCAATCCTCTTGCTTCTTTCTGCACCCCTCTTGCCTCTTTCTGAACCACTCTTGCCTCTTTCTGCACTTCTGTTACCTCTTTCTACACCACTCTTGCCTCTTTCTGCACTTCTGTTACCTCTTTCTGCACCCCTCTTGCCTCTTTCTGCACTTCTCTTGCTTCTTTCTACACCTCTATTGCTTCTTTCTGCACCTCTCTTGCCTCTTTCTGCACCACTATGCTTCTTTCTGCACTTCTCTTGCCTCTTTCTGCACTTCCCTTGCTTCTTTCTGCACATCTGTTGCTTCTTTCTGCACTTGTCTTGCTTCTTTCTGCAACTCTCTTGCTTCTATCTGTACCTCTCTTGCAAATTGCTGCACATCTCTGACCTCTTTCTGCAACTCTCTTGCCTCTTTCTGAACCCTCTTGCCTCTTTCTGCTCCTCTTTTGCTTCTTTCTGCACATCTCTGGCCTCTTTCTGCACCCCTCTTGCCTCTTTCTGCATCCCTCTTCCCTCTTTCTGCACCTCTCTTGCCTCTTTCTGGACCTCTCTTGTCTCTTTCTGTACCCCTCTTGCCTCTTTCTGCACCTCTCTTGCTTCTTTCTGCACCTCTCTTGCTTCTTTCTGCATCTCTATTGCTTCTTTCTGCACTTCTCTTGCCTCATTCTGCACCCCTCCTGCCTCTTTCTACACCTCTGTTGCTTCTTTCTACTCTTCTACTTCTTCT
This sequence comes from Calotriton arnoldi, assembly GCA_963921515.1. Taxonomy (NCBI): domain Eukaryota; kingdom Metazoa; phylum Chordata; class Amphibia; order Caudata; family Salamandridae; genus Calotriton; species Calotriton arnoldi. Next base: position 27,784 of record CAWUFW010024186.1, read on the forward strand.
TTCTGCACCTCTCTTGCTTCTTTCTGTACCTCTCTTGCAAATTTCTGCAGCTCTCTTCCCTCTTTCTGTACCTCACTTGCCTCTTTTTGTACCCCTCGGGTCTCTTTCTGCACCCCTGTTGCCTGTTCTTTCTGCACCTACCTCTCTTGCAAATGTCTGCACTCCTCTTGCCTCTTTCTGCACTCTTCTTGCCTCTTTCTGTACTTCTCTTGCCTCTTTTAGCACCTCTGTTGATTCTTTCTGCACATCTTTTGCACCTCTTTCTGTACCCCTTTTGCCTCTTTCTGCACCTCTGTTGCTTGTTTCTGCACTTTTCTTGCTTCTTTCTGCATCTCTCTGCACCCTTCTTCCCTCTTTGTGCACCTCTCTTGCGTCTTTGTGCACCTCTCTTTCGTCATTCTGTACCCCTCTTGCCTCTTTCTGCATGTCATTTGCTTTTTCTCCACTTCTCTTGCCTCTTTCTGCACCTCTCTTGCCTCCTTCTGCACCCCTCTTGCTTCTTTCTGCACTCTTGCCTCTTTCTGTACTTCCCTTGCTTCTTTCTCCACATCTGTTGCTTCTTTCTGCACTTGTCTTGCTTCTTTCTGCACCTCTCTTGCTTCTTTCTGTACCTCTCTTGCAAATTTCTGCACATCTCTGACCTCTTTCTGCAACTCTCTTGCCTCTTTCTGTACCCTCTTGCCTCTTTCTGCTCCTCTTTTGCTTCTTTCTGCTCTTCTCTTGCCTCTTTCTGCACCCCTCTTGCCTCTTTCCGCACCTCTGTTGGTTCTTTCTGCACTGCTCTTGCTTCTTTCTGCACATCTCTTGCTTAATTCTGCAAACCTCTTGCCTCTTTCTGCACTCTTCTTCCCTGTTTCTGCAACTCTTTTGCCTCTTTCTGTACTTCTCTTGCCTCTTTCTGCAACCCTGTTGCTTCTTTCTGTACTTACTTTTCCTCTTTCTGCACCCCTTTTGCCTCTTTCTTCACCTCTGTTGCTTGTTTCTACACTTCCCTTGTTTTTTTCTGCACCTCTCTTGCTTCTTTCTGCATCCCTCCTGCCTCTTTCTGTACAATTATTCCCTCTTTCTATACCTCTCTTGCCTCTTTCTATACTTCTCTGGCCTCTTTCTGTACCCCTCTTGCCTCTTTCTTCACATCTTTTGCTTCTTTCTGCACCCCTCTTGCCTCCTACTTACTTCTGTTGTATATTTCTGCACTGCGCTTGCTTCTTTCTGCACCTCTCTTGCAAATTTCTGCACCCCTCTTACCTCCTTCTGAACCTCTGTCAGTTCTTTCTGCACTGCTCTTGCTTCTTTATGCACCTCTTTTGCCTGTTTCTGCACCTCTGTTGCTTCTATCTGCACTTCTCTTGCCTCCTTCTGCACCTGTCTTGCCTCTTTCTGTACTTCTGTTGCTTCTTTATGCACCTCTTTTGCCTGTTTCTGCAACACTCTTGTCTCTTTCTGAGCTTCTCTTGCATCTTTTTGCATCTCTCTTGCTTTCTTCGGCCCCCCTCTTGCCTCTTTCTGCACCTCTGTTACGTGTTTCTGTACCTCTCTTGCCTCTTTCTGCACTTCTCTTGCCTCTTTCTGCACCTATTTTACTTCTTTCTGCACTTCTCTTGCCTCTTTCTGCACCCTCCTGCTTCTTTCTGCACTCTTGCCTCATTCTGCAGTTCTCTTGCCTCCTTCTCCACCTCTTTTGTTACTTTCTGCACGTCTCTTGCCTCTTTCTGCACCGCTCCAGCCTCTTTCTGCACCCCTGTTGCTTCTTTCTACACTTCCCTTGCCTCTTTCTGCACCCCTCTTGCCTCTTTCTTCATCCCTCTTGCCTCTTTCTGCATCCCTCTTCCCTCTTTCTGCACCTCTCTTGCCTCCTTCTGTACCTTTCTTGCCTCTTTCTGTACCCCTCTTGACTCTTTCTGCACCTCTATTGCTTCTTTCTGCACCTCTCTTGCTTCTTTCTACATCTCTATTGCTTCTTTCTGCACTTATCTTGCCTCATTCTGCACCCCTCCTGCCTCTTTCTACACCTCTCTTGCTTGTTTCTACTCTTCTCTTTCTTGTTTCTGCACCTCTCTTGCTTCTTTCTGTACCTCTCTTGCAAATTTCTGCAGCTCTCTTGCCTCTTTCTGTACCTTACTTGCCTCTGTTTGTACCCCTCTTGCCTCTTTCTGCACTACCATGTTGCCTCTTCTTTCTGCACCTACCTCTCTTGCAAATGTCTGCACTACTCTTGCCTCTTTCTGCACTCTTCTTGCCTCTTTCTGTACTTCTCTTGCTTCTTTTAGCACCTCTGTTGATTCTTTCTGCACATCTTTTGCCTCTTTCTGTACCCCTTTTGCCTCTTTCTGCAACTCTGTTGCTTGTTTCTGCACTTTTATTGCTTCTTTCTGCATCTCTCTGCACCCTTCTTCCCTCTTTGTACACCTCTCTTGCGTCTTTGTGCACCTCTCTTTCGTCATTCTGTACCCCTCTTGCCTCTTTCTGCACGTCATTTGTTTTTCTCCACTTCTCTTGCCTCTTACTGCACCCCTCTTGCCTCCTTCTGCACCTCTGTTGCTTCTTTCTGCATTTCTCTTGCCTCTTTCTGCACCCCTCTAGCCTCTTTTTGCACCCCTGTTGCTTCTTTCTCTACCTCTCTTGCTTCATTCTGCATCCCTCTTGCCTCTTTCTGCACCCCTCTTGCCTCTTTCTGAACCACTCTTGCCTCTTTCTGCACTTCTGTTACCTCTTTCTGCACCACTCTTGCCTCTTTCTGCACTTCTGTTCCCTTTTTCTACATCCCTCTTGCCTCTTTCTGCACTTCTCTTGCTTCTTTCTACACCTCTCTTGCTTCTTTCTGCACCTCTCTTGAATCTTTATGCACCTCTATTGCTGCTTTCTGCACTTCTCTTGTCTCTTTCTGTACCCTCTTGCCTCTTTCTGTGTAGGAGAGTAGGATCTGCCTCTTATGTTGCCCCCACTTTTTTCTGATGTTTACACTGGTTTCTGGCTATAGTCTGGCTGGGACCCTGCCAATCAGGGCCCCAGCCTCTCTGTTCTCTCTAAACGACTTGGAGTGCACTCTAGGTGCACTAGTGATTGGATACTGTGGTACCTTATGAGTCCCTAGTATATGGTACCTTAGGTACCAAGGGCATAGGTACTTCACAGGCCTACCAGGGGCTGAAGCATGTATTATGCCACCCCTGGGAAGCAGACTAAATCTGACACCACAGGCCTGCTACTGCAGCTTGGGTGAGGAGGTGCTAGCACTCCTCACTGAGATATAGGTTCCCTATATCTCCCCTGCACACACATTTAAACCTATCAGTCACCCCTAAGGCAGGCCCTATCAATCCTGAGGGCAGGGTGCTTAGTTTCTATGTGAGATGATGCCTCTGCCTGAGCAGGGCCCCTCTGCAGCTCTCAGAGTCCATTCTCTGGGGCTGTTTGTGAATGCGGTCGAACCATATACTCTTAAGTGCATTATAACCTCACGGTTAATGCTAACTTTGGAATGGCTGCATCAAAACATGTTGTGTTTGGTATCAAACACCTTGGAATCATACCCCCACACCAGTACCTGGTGTGGGAGTATGATCCCACCCTTCTAGAGGGATAGACATGTACCTACTGTGGAAACGCGGTAGAATCCTGAAGAGCCCTGGCATCACAAAATGGATGCCACCAGTCACAGACACTGGGCTGCCCTCCTGCTGATGACCGAAACTCGCAGTGGACAGTGGAGGAGGCCCAACAATAGGTATCCTGTCACAGGGAGGTGTGACCACCTCCCAGACAGGGTTTAGTGTATTGGGGCTGGGTGGGTGCACTCCTAGAGTGCTTTGAAGTCCTGCACTGGGGGACCAGAAGGCTCCTCTGTGCATACACCAGTTCAAACCCGCTCAGGGGCTACCTGCCCCTGCTCTGGCACGAAACTGGACAAAGGGAAGTGGGTGTAGCCACCCACTCCCCTGACCCTCCCATAGGTGGGGTCATAGAGCTAGTCCCTCCCTTCCTTTTAGTATAAGTTGGAAACCCTTGACCTTGCTAACTAGATCTCCCTGGACGACGCTCTAAAGAAGAATCCCGGACCTTCGACGTTCCACTACCTCTGGAAGACTGAAGAATCTCCCTTGGAGTCAAGGAGTGACTCCCCTGCTTGGCAGGCACCGAAAACTGCAACAACGGTCGCAAGCTACACCGCTACAGCCGGAGCCCGAAGTCCCTGCAGCCCAGGAAGAGGATTTCCTGACTTCTCCAAGGCCATCGTGAGTCCCCAGTGAAGCTGAGGCAAGTGGACCCCACGAGTGACGAGGAACCGCAGTCCCTGGGTACCGTGCACTATTATCGAGTGCAACCCCTTCACGATGGTCTACGAACCTGTGCTTTGGACCACGTGTGGTCTTAGCATCTAGCAGAGATCCCTCCCAAGATCAGAGGCCTACCCCGTCCCGAGTGACCATGGGCCCCTGTGGAAGGAATCCTCCCAAGGCGTCTTTGCGATCGCTTGCCAGCCGGCTTGTGGGTCCTGTAGGAGAGTAGGATCTGCCTCTTATGTTGCCCCCACTTTTTTTCTGATGTTTACACTGGTTTCTGGCTATAGTCTGGCTGGGTCCCTGCCAATCAGGGCCCCAGCCTCTCTGTTCTCTCTAAATGACTTGGAGTGCACTCTAGGTGTACTAGTGATTGGATACTGTGGTACCTTATGAGTCCCTAATATATGGTACCTTAGGTACCAAGGGCATAGGTACTTCACAGGCCTACCAGGGGCTGCAGCATGTATTATGCCACCCCTGGGAAGCAGACTAAATCTGACACCACAGGCCTGCTACTGCAGCCTGGGTGAGGTGGTGCTAGCACTCCTCACTGAGATATAGGTTCCCTATATCTCTCTAGCACACACATTTAAACCTATCAGTCACCCCTAAGGCAGGCCCTATCAATCCTGAGGGCAGGGTGCTTGGCTTCTATGTGAGGGGGTGCCTCTGCCTGAGCAGGGCCCCTCTGCAGCTCTCAGAGTCCATTCTCTGGTGCTGTTTGTGGATGCGGTTAAACCATATACTCTTAAGTGCATTATATCCTCGCGGTAAAATGCTAACTTTGGAATGGCTGCATCTCAACATGTCGTGTTTGGTGTCAAACATCTTGGAATACTACCCCCCCGCCAGTCCTGGTGGCGGGGGTAGCATTCCACCCTTCTAGAGGGATAGACATGTACCTACTGTGGAAACGCGGTAGATTCCTGAAGAGCCCTGGCATCACAAAATGGATGCCACCAGTCACAGACACTGGGCTGCCCTCCTGCTGATGACCGAAACTCGCAGTGGAGGAAGCCCAACAATAGGCATCTTGTCACAGGAAGGTGTAACCACCTCCCAGACAGGGTTTAGTGTATTGGGGCTGGGTGGGTGCACTCTTAGAGTGCTTTGAAGTCCTGCACTGGGGGAGCAGTAGGCTCCTCTGTGCATATGCCAGTTCAAACCAGCTCAGGGGCTACCTGCCCCTGCTCTGGCACGAAACTGGACAAAGGGAAGTGGGTGTAGCCACCCACTCCCCTGACCCTCCCATAGGTGGGGTCTTAGAGCTAGTCCCTCCCTTCTTTACAGTATAAGATAGAGAACCCTTGAACTTGAAAGTTAGGTATCCCTGGACGATGCTCTGAAGAAGAATCCTGGACCTTCGACATTCCACTACCTCTGGAAGACTGAAGAATCTCCCTTGGAGTCAAGGAGTGCCTCCCCTGTTTGGCAGGCACCAAAAACTACAAACAACGGTCACAAACTATGCCACTCCCGCCAGAGCCCGAGGTCCCTGCAGCACAAGACATAGATTTCCTGACTTCTCCAAGGCCATCGTGAGTCCCCAGTGAAGCTGAGGCAAGTGGACCCCACGAGTGACGAGGAACCGCAGTCCCTGGGTACCATGCACTATTGTCAAGTGCAACCCCTTCACGATGTTCTACGAACTTGTGCTTTGGAACACGTGTGGTCCCACCCTCCAGTAGGAATCCCTCCGAAGATCAGAGGCCTACCCCGTCCCGAGTGACCGTGGGCCCCTGTTGAGCGAATCCTCCCAAGGCATCTTTGCGATCCCTTGCCAGCTGGCTTGTGGGTCCCCTGAAGACTTTTCTACAAAACCAAAGGACTCCCCTGGTTGCTCCAGTCCTGCCCTGACTTACCCTTGCTGGGTGAGTTCCACAGACCTTGATGGTTTGCACCATTGACTTTTCACGCTTTACACAAGACTTGCTGTTACCAAGGCTTGTTAGCTCCAATCGAGTTGCCGACAACGCAGTAAGCTGCAGACATTGTGGGACACGCCAAATCCAGCTCCTAGTTGTCGTCGACGCCTCCTGGACCTCGTGGCTGAAGAGTCAAGACACCTGTGACCGACCTGAACCTTGCAGCGACGGTGGGCCTCCATCTTCCTGGCCCCGAGTCACTGCCAAGTGGCTTTGAACACTGTCCCCTCTGCTTTCAGGTCCTCCATCTTCTGAATCCAGGCTTGGATTACATCGGACACTTCTTCGGACTTCACAAGCAGCAAGTCTTCATTGGCTTCCATTGAAAACGACGCTGCGACCAGACACCAAAGGACACCTATGCACCCGGCTTCCCTGGGTGAGGTAACTCCAGCACTACGGTGCTCCTGTGGGTGTTGGCCCTAGAACTACTTACCCTGTAAGTGACTTGCTTGTAGGTTCTCCCGAAGTACCCTAAAACTCTTAATTTCCAACCGCGACTTGCCCCATTGAAGTCAACGGCGATCCGCGCCTGTGTATCCACACTGCACGCGTCCCCCGTGGGTCCTTTACTTACCTGCCTTGGGTGGTTTCGTGAGGCCCCAGCTCTTCTGAAGGCCCTAGGCCTTGTCCCTTTGCAGGTCGTTGTTTCTAAGTCTCTTTTTTAGTATATGGTCTGGTACACCCCTAGGGCCCCAGCCATATTTGTGCTTAATTTATTGTGAAACGTTGATTTGTGCATATGTTCCTGACTTCTAATCTCATAAAGAGATTAGTAGAGAGTTGTTTAGTAATAAATACATATATATTTGATATATATACCTGTGTGGTGTCTTTTCATTTGGTGATTCAAGAGATTGTGTGGTAAAACAAGCTGCTTTACATTCCTCCAAGACTTAGCCTGAAGGCTGCTCTCCACATCTACCACTAGGATAGCTTTCTATAAAGGTTGTCTTAAACCTATCTACCATAAGAGTCGAATTGTACTTGTGCAAGGTGTCCACTTTAATTAGTGAACAGCATATACCAGGCCAACTTCTCACATTGGTGGGCAGCGTGTGGGATTCCAGCTTGCTATTGTTTTACCAGAAAATCTCTATTTGAATTACTAACTGAAAACCACTATAGGTACTTAAGGAACATATAAAGTCAAGCTTAGTATCAATAAGTTCTACTGAACTTAGAGCTGTGTGCCAAGGGATAGCACACCCTTTCTACAGCTCAAGCTAGTATCAGTAGGCCACAAACTAGTGTAGGTAGTACAACACTGCACAACACTAGAATGTCCTTAAAAGGTGGACCCAGTGGATCCACCCAGCCTCAGTATAAGGACATGGCTTTCTCTGACTTGAGAGTCATGTGTGTTGAAAGACACCTGAAGCTAGGACAGAGTCCCTCCACACTACACCTGATAGATCTGCTGACAGCAGATGATCTTAGATTAGCTCTAGGAGCTAATGGGTCTGAATCAGTGAGTGGGTCAATTACAGTGTCTGGGTCAGATGATGAACATCAGGATGATCCAGACTCTGTGGTTGAAGGGCAAGGTTGCAAGAAGCCTAAAAAGGACAGAGGAATTCTCCCTAAGAGAACTGACAGAGTGGATGAGAGGCCTAGGTCCCCTTCTAGGGAATCTGACCACTCTTATCACTCTGGCAGAGAATTTGTCCAGCAGAGGAACTCATACTTTCCCATAAGAGAGACCTCCTCTGACAGAATGTACAAACTGCTGCAGTATGAGGAAGCAAGAGTTGCCCTCAAAACCAAGCAGTTGGCATTAGATAGAGAAGCCCTGGAGCTCCAGAGAGCTTCTAGAAAAGAGGGGTTAGAACCCCTTGGTGGCAGCAACAGTGTCCCTAGAGGCAGAGAATATATTCCAGATAAAGGTAGAGACAAGCTCCTCACTGTTAGAGAAGAGGATGCTGATGATTATGAAGTCCTGAAGAGTGCACTGATAGATGGGTTTGGCTTAACCACTGAGCAGTACAGGTTGAAGGGCAGAGACACCCAGAAGGCACAGACTCAGGACTGGACTGACTTTGTTGATTGTGCAACCAAGGCTCTGGAGGGTTGGCTGGTTGGCAGTAGGGTTACTGATTTCAAGGGATTGTATAATCTAATGATGAGAGAACAGATCCTTAATAATTGCCAGAACCAGTTGTTGCATCAATACCTGGTGGACTCAGATCTGACCTCTCCCCAAGAATTGGGAAAGAAGGCAGACAAATGGGTCAGAACCAGGGTGAGGCAGAAAACCCAGAACCAAGGGGGTGACACAAAGAAGCAGGATTCTAAGGGCTCTGAGAAAGGTGGGGATAAGTCAAAAGACCAGAAGTCTTCACAAGGGCCCCAAAAATCTGCATCTGGTGGGGAGTCACAATCCAACAAGGGAAAAGGCCAAAAGAAGCCCTGGTGCAAATTCTGTAAACAGAAAGGGCACTGGACTTCTGATTGTAACAAGTCCAAAGACCAAACCACCACCACTCCTGCCCCTAAGGCAAATGTTCCCCCTAGCTCAGCTACTGGTGGAGGTGGTACACAGAATAAGGGTGTAGTAGGGTTGACCCTGGGTTCTGAAGTGGACTCTGGCCTAGTTAGAGTACCCACTCAGGCATTGCTGATTTGTGATGGAGACACTGATATGTCCTTCCTAGTAAGCCCCAGTAATCTGGGCAAATACAAACAGCAGCCTGTAATAAATGGCAAACAGGCTTTGGCATTTAGGGACACAGGTGCTAGTGTCACCATGGTGGCAGAGGATCTTGTGGACCCTGGACAGATCATCCTGGGCGAAATGTACCAGGTGACCAATGCAAGCAATGTCAGGACCAACCATAGTCTGGCAGTTGTGAATTTCTCCTGGGGAGGGGTAACTGGCCTCAAGAAGGTTGTAGTCAGTGAAGACCTCCCTGTAGAATGTCTATTGGGCAATGATCTAGAGACTTCAGCCTGGTCTGAAGTAGAGTTATGGACTCATGCTGAGATGTTGGGCATCCCTGCAGAGGTATTTGCTGTGACCAGGTCACAGGCCAGAATGCATAACACTGAACCAGATCTGGATCCTGGAACAATGGACCAGATGCTTCCCAAGAAGAGGAGCAGTAGGGTTAAGGCAGTGCCTTCCCCTCTGTCTCAGATCACAGATTCACCTCTTGAGGGAGGTGAAGCAGCTCTTGAAGAAGGAACTGCCCCAGAGGGACTTGAGCCTGATCAGGTTGAGTTCTTGGGGGCAGGGGGCCCTTCTAGGGAAGATCTGAGTAAGGAGCAACAGTGCTGCCCCTCTCTTGAACCCCTCAGACAGCAGGCTGCTGCTGAGGCTGCTAGGAGTGCTAGTGGGTCCCATAAAGTTTATTGGGATGAGGGACTCCTATATTCTGAGGGTAGAGACCCAGCCCCTGGAGCCACCAGGAGGTTGGTAATACCTCAGAAGTTTAGGGGGTTCCTCTTGACCTTAGCACATGATATCCCTTTAGCAGGTCACTTGGGCCAGAACAAGACCTGGGACAGGCTTGTTCCACATTTTCATTGGCCACATATGTCAGAGGACACAAATGAGTTTTGTCGCTCCTGTGTAACCTGCCAAGCCAGTGGTAAGGCAGGTGGAACAACAAAGGCCCCCCTGATACCACTATCTGTGGTGGGGGTACCCATTGAAAGGGTAGGGATTGACATTGTTGGTCCCCTTGACCCTCAAACTGCATCTGGGCACAGGTTTATCCTGGTGGTAGTGGATCATGCCACCAGGTACCCAGAGGCAATTCCCCTAAGGACCACCACAGCCCCTGTGGTGGCAAGAGCCCTCATTGGAGTTTTCTCCAGAGTGGGTTTCCCAAAGGAGGTCATCTCTGACAGAGTTACAAACTTCATGTCAGGATATTTGAAAGCAATGTGGAAGGAGTGTGGTGTAACTTATAAGTTCACCACCCCCGATCACCCACAATGCAATGGGTTGGTTGAACGTTTCAACAAAACCCTGAAGGGAATGATTAAAGGACTCCCAGAGAAGCTTAGGCGGAAATGGGACCTTCTTCTTCCCTGCCTGTTGTTTGCATACAGAGAAGTTCCACAGAAGGGGGTTGGCTACAGCCCATTTGAGCTTCTGTTTGGGCATCCTGTAAGAGGTCCATTGTGTTTGGTTAAAGAGGGCTGGGAGTTACCTCTCAAACCCCCTAAACAGGATGTGATGGACTATGTACTAGGTCTCTGCTCCCGGATGGCCGAATACATGAAAAAGGCAACCAAAAACCTGGAGGCCAGCCAAGAATTGCAAAAGGCTTGGCATGACCAAAAGGCTGTGCTGACTGTGTACCAGCCAGGACAGAAGGTGTGGGTGTTGGAGCCTGTGGCCCCAGCAGCCCTCCAAGACAAGTGGAGTGGCCCCCATATAATAGTTGAGCAAAAGGGAGAAGTCACCTATCTGGTGAATCTTGGAACTCCCAGGAGCCCCCTGAGGGTGCTCCATGTCAACAGATTAAAGCCATATGTTGACAGGGCTGACATGGGCTTGCTCATGGCAACTGATGAGGACCAGGAGGAGGAGAGTGACCCTCTCCCTGACCTGCTCTCACAGAACCCTGATGATGGGTCAGTAGATGGTGTTGCTTTGGCAAGCAGCCTCACTGACCATCAGCAAACTGAGTGCAGACAAGTTCTGCAACAGTATAGACATATGTTTAGCCTGACCCCTAGTCAGACTACCTGGTGCACCCATGAGGTGGACACTGGAGACAGTCTGCCTGTCAAGAGTAAGATCTACAGGCAACCTGACCATGTCAGGGAGTGTATCAGGACTGAAGTCCAGAAAATGTTGGAGCTAGGTGTAATTGAGCCTTCAGATAGCCCTTGCACTAGCCCAGTAGTCCTGGTACACAAGCCTCATACCCAGGGTGGTAAGAAAGAAATGAGGTTTTGTGTAGACTACAGAGGCCTCAATGCAGTCACTAGGACTGATGCCTATCCCATACCAAGGGCAGATGAGCTGATTGATACTTTGGCCTCAGCCAAGTATCTAAGTACATTTGACCTAACAGCTGGCTACTGGCAGATCAGATTAGCTGATGATGCAAAAGCCAAAACATCATTTTCGACCCCTAGTGGGCACTACCACTTTGTGGTGCTGCCCTTTGGATTGAAAAATGCACCTGCCACTTTTCAGAGGTTGGTGAACAAAGTTCTGGCAGGAATGGAAACTTATTGCTCAGCTTATCTAGATGATATTGCTGTCTTTAGTTCCTCCTGGCAGGATCACCTGGTCCACCTCAGAAATGTTTTGGAGGCTCTGCAGAAAGCAGGCCTCACTATCAAGGCCACCAAGTGCCAGATAGGGCAGAGTCAGGTTGTGTACCTGGGCCACCTTGTGGGTGGAGGCCAGGTTCAATCTTTACAGAGCAAAATCCAAGCCATAATGGAATGGGTTGCTCCAACCACCCAAACACAGGTGAGAGCCTTCTTAGGCCTGACTGGGTACTATAGGAGGTTTGTGAAGGGATATGGATCTATACTGACAACCTTGAATGATCTGACCTCAAAGAAAATGCCAAAAAAGGTTCAGTGGACAGCTAGCTGCCAGAAGGCATTTGAAGACCTAAAGCAGGCCATGTGCACTGCCCCCATCTTACAGAGTCCAGACTACACCAAAAAGTTCATTGTCCAAACAGATGCTTCTGAGCTGGGTGTGGGAGATGTACTGTCTCAACTGAATGATGAAGGTCAATACCAGCCAGTAGCTTTCATTAGCAGAAGGCTGACCCCTAGAGAGAAACGTTGGTCAGCTATAGAGAGGGAGGCCTTTGCTGTGGTGTGGGCCCTGAAGAAGCTGAGGCCATACTTGTTTGGCACTCACTTCATGTAGGAGAGTAGGATCTGCTTCACATGGGTACCCCCACTTTTTGCTGATGCTTCACTGTTTTTCGACTTTAGTCTGGCTGGGGCCCTGCTAATCAGAACCCCAGCCTAGCTGCTTCCTCTCTAAAATGGTTTCCATGTGCCTTAGGCACATCTCTGATTGGAATCTGGAGTGCCCTTATAAGTCCCTAGTATATGGTATACTATTTACCCAGGGTATAGGTACCTCAGAGGCCTACCAGGGGCTGCAGCATGTATTATGCCACCCCTGGAAGGCCATCCAAAATGACACCACAGGTCTGCTACTGCAGCCTGGGTAAGGTGGTGTATGCACCCCTTACTGTGATATAGGTTACCTATATCACTGCATATGCATACATATAAACCTATAAGTCACTCCTATGGCAGACCTTATCAATCCTGAAGGCAGAGTGCTTTGTTCTTATGTGAGAGGGTGCCCCTGCATGAGCAGAGCCCCTCTGCAGTGGTCAGAGACCCTTCTCTGATGCTGTTTGTAGTGCAGCCTGACCATATACTCTTAAGTGCATTATATCCTCGCGGTACAATGCTAACTTTGGACTGGCTGCACCAAAACATGTCGTGTTTGGTGTCAAACATCTTGGAATACTACCCCCCCACCAGTTCTGGCAGCGGGGGTAGCATTCCACCCTTCTAGAGGGAGAGACATGTACCCACCAGCATACCCGGTAACTTCTTTCCAGAGCCCTGGCATCACAAATGGGATGCCGCTGCCACAGACACGGGTCTGGCCTCCTGCTGCTGACTGAAACTCCGGCAGGGGAGGCCTGGACAATAGGTTTCCTGTCCCAAGGAGGTGTACCCACCTCCCCAGACAGGATAATGTGTATTGGGGCTGGGCGGGAGCACTCTCTGGTGCTTTGAAGTCCTGCACTGGGGGCGCATTTGGTGTCCCTGTGCATACCCCAGTTCAAACCGGCTCAGGGGCTTCCAGCCCCTGTTCTGGCGTGAAACTGGACAAAGGGAAAGGGGTGTAACCACCCCTCTGCCCTGACCCTCCCATAGGTGGGTCCCCAGAGTATGTCCAACCCCCTAACTTGGTATAAGTATGGGACCCCAGTCCTTAGGACTTTAGATTTTTACCTGGACAAAACTCTGACACAGAATCCTGGACCTTCGACGCTCTACTTCAAGATTAGAGGACTGAAGAATCTCCCTTGGGGTCAAGGAGTGACTCCCCTGCTTGGCAGGCACCTAAGAAGCAATTGTCTGGTCTGCATCGCTGAAGCTCCCGCCGGACGCTGAAGTCTTTGCATCACCAGAGGTGGATTTCCAGACTTCACTGAGGCTGCCCTGAGTTCCCAGCAAAGCCGAGGCCCGTAGCTGTTGTGGGTAATGTGGAACCGTGACCCCTGGACACCGAGCACATTTGCAAGTGCATCCTCTTTTGGGTCTCCCACGAAGTTGTGCTTTGGGCTCCCAGTAGCCCTCCCCTCCAGCAACGACTGCACCGAAGATCACTGGCCTCCACTCCACGAGTGTCCTGTGAGCCAGCTCCAAGTGCGTCCACTTGAGGCTCCTTCGCAGTTGCTAGTCCGTTGGCTGGTGGGCCCTCCTGAAGGCAACTCTTCTTCTGCTTGGGCTTCCCTGGTTGCTCCAGACGTGCCCTGACTTACCCTTGCTGGGTGAGTCCGTCAGACCTTGCTGGTCTGCCCCACCGTCCTTCTTCTATTTCCACGAGACTTGCCGTTGTCAAGGCTTGTTGGGTCCAATCCGGTCACTGATACACCTGCAATCGACAGACGTCATGGGACAGCTCGAATCCAGCTCCTGGTTGTCGTCGACGCCTCCTGGACCTCGTGGCTGAAGAGTCAAGACGACCGTCAACCTACCTGAAGCACCCGACATCGGTGGGCATCCGCTCATCGCCTTTCTGGTCACTGGCTAGTGACCCAGAATCTGTCCCCTCTGCTTTCAGGTTCTTCAGATCTTCGATCCACCTTTGTATCCCCCCGAACACTTTCGATTTGGTCGCCAGCAGCACTTTGCAGCAGATCGCCATTAAAAACGACGACGAAACCCGACCCCGAAAGACACCTATGCACACGGCTTCCCTGGGTGAGGTAACTCGAGTACTCCGGTGCTCCCGTGGGTATAGACTCTAGAACGACCTAGTTCTAAAGGGGTTTGCTCCAAGTCCTCCTCTAAGTGTCTCTTTTCTTTAAAATTCCAACCGCGACTTTCCCCATAGAAGTCAACGGCGATTCGCGGCTGTGTTCTCACACTGCACGCGTCCCCCGTGGGTCCCCTATGTCACTACCTTGGGTGGTTCCTTGTGGTCCAAGCACTTCTACAGGCTCTAGGCCTTGTGTCTAGCTCAGTCGTGGTTCTTATACCACTTTATTGGTATATGGTTTGGTACGCCCCTAGGGCTCAAACGTGTATTTGTACTATTACTGTTGATAACTAACTTATAACTTATGTACTTCGAACTCTAGCCTCATAAAGAGACCAGAGGGGTGTGTTTAGCAATAAATACATATATTTTGAATATATACCTGGTGTGGTCCTCTTTCATTTGGTCACTCAAGAGATTATAGACTGGTAAAACAAGCTGCTTTACATTCCTTCAAGACTTAGCCTGAAGGCTGCTCTCCATAGCTACCACTAGGATAGCTTTCAATAAAGGTTGTCTTTAACCTATCTCCAATAAGGGGTTGTTTGGACTGGTGCAAGGTGCCCACTATAATTAGTGGACAGCATATACCAGGCCAACTTCTCACATTGGTGTGCAGCGTGTGGGATTCCAGCTTGCTATTGTTTTACCAGATAATCTCAATTGAATTGACCAACTGAAAACCACTAAGGGTACCTTAGGTACATATAAATCAAGCTTAGGATACAGTAAGTTCTACTGAACTTAGAGTTGTGTGTTAAGGGATAGCACACCCTTTCTACAACTCAAGAGAGTTTAGTAGGCCACACTAGAGTAGGTAGTGCATACACCACACCTCACTAGTAATGTCTTCAAAGCCAGGACCCAGTGAGTCCTTGCCAGAAGCCAGTGGGCTTCTTCCCTCCAAGTATGATAAACTCCCATTCTTGGAATTGAGAGCATTATGCAATACTAGGAAGTTGAAGGCAGGCAAATGTGCCAGCACCCACACCTGAAGGAGGTGTTACTGGCTGATGATCTCAGCAGGCCCCTAGGGTCTGAAGGGGTAGGCAGAGAGGGTGGGGCAGAAAATGAGGAAGGGGCCAGGGGTGAAGAAACCCAGGCCCCCCTCTGAAACTGGCCAGGAAGGTGAAAATGACCTTGACCTGGAAAACCCAATTCCTCCTGTGGAGGAGGAGGAGGAGGATCAGAATGACCTCCCCTTTGTCCCCCCAGGAAGAGTACTGAGTGTGCCCAGAAGGTCTAGATCTCCTTCTCAGGAGTCTAACCACTCTGACACCTCAATAGGGACCTCTGTCTCCTCTCATAGGAGGGAATCCTCTCATGAAAGGAGAAAGAGATTGCTTCAGTATGAACAAGCCCAGCTTGAGCTCAGAAAACAGCAATTGGCTATAGACAGGGAGTCCCTAGATCTCTATAGAGAGAGACAAAAGATGGGACTAGAGTCCCATGGTGGCAGCAATTTCCCCAGAGATAGGGAAAGGTCTTATGACCATAGAAACCTGAGCAAGATTGTCCCTCCCTACCAGAGTGGGGATGACATCCACAAATGGATAACTGCACTGGAGAGGGCCTGTAAAGTACAGAGGGTCCCTCAGGGGCAGTGGGCAGCAATCTTGTGGCTCTCCTTTGCAGACAAAGGTAGAGACAAGCTCCTCACTGTAAGAGAAGAGGATGCCGACAATTACAAAGTCTTGAAGAGTGCTCTTATTGATGGGTTTGGCCCAACAACTGAACAATACAGGTTAAAGTTCAGAGACACCCAAAAAGCACAGACTCAAGACTGGGTAGACTATGTGGATTGTTCTGCTAACGCTCTGGAAGGCTGGTTGATGGGCAGTAAGGTGTGTGACTTCACAGGATTGTACAATCTTATCATGAGGGAGCAGATTCTTAATAACTGTCAAAATCAGCTGTTGCATCAGTACCTGGTGGACTCTGATCTGACCTCTCCCCAAGAATTGGGAAAGAAGGCAGACAAATGGGTCAGAACCAGGGTGAGGCAGAAGGTACAGAACCAAGGTGGTGACCCTAAGAAGCAAGATTCGAAAAACTCTGATAAGGGTGGGGAGAAGGGTAAAGATCAAAAGTCTTCACAAGGCCCCCAAAAATCTTCTTCAGGTGGGGATTCACAGTCTAACAAAGGGAAAGGCCAAAAGAAACCATGGTGCAAGGTCTGTAAGCAAAAGACCCACTGGACCAGTGATTGCACCAAGTCCAAAGACTCTACTCCAGCCCCCACCAACGCCCCTAAGGCACCTGTTCCCCCTAGTACAGTTACAGTTGGTGGTGGGAGTACACAAGCCAAGGGTTTAGTAGGGTTGACCCTGGGTAAGGAGATGAGCTCTGACCTAGTCAGAGAACTCACTCAGGCTGTCCTAGTCTGTGATGGAGGCATGGATGTGACCTCCTCTGTGAGTCCCAGTAATCTGGGCAAGTACAGACAACAGCCCTTAATCAATGGAAAAGAGGCTTTGGCATTTAGGGACACAGGGGCAAGTGTCACCATGGTGACACAAGACCTTGTGAATCCTGGGCAGATTATACTTGGTGAAATGTACCAAGTGACCAATGCTAGCAATGTCAGAACAGACCATACTCTGGCAGTTGTTAACTTCTCCTGGGGAGGGGTAACTGGCCTTAAGAAGGTTGTGGTGACTGCAAACGTACCAGTGGAATGCTTGCTTGGCAATGATCTTGAAACTTCAGCTTGGGCAGAAGTGGAGCTCGGGACCCATGCAGAAATGCTGGGAATCCCTGCAGATGTGTTTGCTGTGACCAGGTCACAGAGCAAAATGTCTAACACTGAACAGGCCTTGGATTCTGGAATAATGGACCAAGTGCCCTCCAAGAAGAGGAGTAGTAGGGTAAAGGCAGTGCCTTCCCCTTGGCTCAGAAGGAAGATCAGTCTCTTGAGGGGGATGATCTCAGTCCTGAGGAAGGAACTGTCCCAGAGGAGCTTGAACCTGACCAGGTTGAGTTCTTGGGGACAGGGGGCCCTTCCAGGGCAGATCTGAGCCAGGAGCAGCAGAGCTGCCCCTCTCTTGAACCCCTCAGACAGCAAGCTGCTGCTGAGGCTGCTGGGAAAGCTAGTGGTCCCCATACAGTGTATTGGGATGATGGACTCTTGTACTCAGAGTGTAGAGACCCCAAGCCTGGTGCCACCAGGAGGTTGGTTATACCTCTGAAGTTCAGGGGCTTCCTATTGAACATAGCCCATGACATTCCCTTAGCAGGTCACCTGGGCCAGAACAAGACTTGGGACAGACTTGTCCCTCACTTTCACTGGCCCCATATGTCTGAAGACACCAAGGAGTTTTGTCGCTCCTGTGTAACCTGCCAGGCCAGTGGCAAGGCAGGTGGCACTACAAAGGCCCCCCTGATACCACTACCTGTGGTGGGGGTTCCCTTTGAAAGGGTGGGGATTGACATTGTTGGTCCCATGGATCCCCAAACAGCATCTGGGCACAGGTTTATCCTGGTGGTAGTGGATCATGCCACCAGGTACCCAGAGACTATTCCCCTTAGGACCACTACAGCACCTGTGGTGGCAAGGGCCCTCCTGGGAATTTTCTCAAGAGTGGCTTCCCTAAGGAGGTTGTATCAGACAGGGGTGCTAACTTTATGTCTGGATACTTGAAAGCAATGTGGATGGAGTGTGGAGTGACTTACAAGTTCACCACACCCTATCACCCACAATGCAATGGTTTAGTTGAGAGATTCAACAAAACCTTGAAGGGCATGATTAAAGGGCTCCCAGAAAAGCTTAGGCGAAGATGGGACATACTCTTGCCCTGCCTTTTATTTGCATACAGGGAGGTACCTCAAAAGGGGTTGGCTACAGCCCTTTTGAACTTTTGTTTGGTCACCCTGTCAGGGGTCCATTGTGCTTGGTGAATGAAGGATGGGAGTTGCCTCTCAAGCCCCCAAAGTAAGACATAGTGGACTATGTACTTGGTCTCCGCTCCAGGATGGCTGAGTACATGAAAAAGGCAACTAAAAACCTTGAGGCTAGCCAGGAACTTCAAAAAGCCTGGCATGACCAAAGGCTGTACTGACTGTTTACCAGCCAGGACAGAAGGTGTGGGTGTTGGAGCCAGTGGCCCCAGCAGCTCTCCAAGACAAATGGAGTGGACCCCATACCATTGTTGAACAGAAGGGTGAGGTTACCTACTTAGTAGACCTAGGAACACCCAGGAGTCCCCACAGGGTTCTCCATGTCAACAGGTTAAAACCATATGTGGACAGGGCAGACATGGGCTTGCTCATGGCTACTGATGAGGGACAGGAGGAAGAGAGTGACCCACTCCCTGAACTGCTCTCACAGAACCCTGATGATGGGTCAGTGGATGGTGTAGCCTTGGCAGGCAGCCTCACTACCCAGCAGCAGACTGATTGCAGACAGGTGCTCAATCAGTTCAGACACATGTTCTCACTGACGCCCAGTCAGACCACCTGGTGCACTCATGAAGTGGACACTGGGGACAGTCTGCCTATTAAAAATAAGATTTATAGGCAACCTGACCATGTCAGGGACTGTATCAGGACAGAAGTCCAGAAAATGTTGGATTTGGGAGTTATTGAACCCTCAGATAGCCCTTGGGCTAGTCCAGTGGTCCTTGTGCCAAAACCTCACACCAATGGTGGGAAAAGAGAGATGAGGTTTTGTGTGGACTACAGGGGTCTCAATGCAGTCACTAGGACTGATGCCCATCCAATACCTAGGGCAGATGAGCTAATAGACACTTTGGCATCAGCCAAGTATCTAAGCACATTTGACCTGACAGCTGGCTACTGGCAGATCAGACTAGCTGATGATGCAAAGCCAAAAACAGCATTCTCAACCCCTAGTGGGCATTATCAATTTGTGGTGATGCCCTTTGGTCTGAAGAATGCACCTGCCACTTTTCAGAGGTTGGTGAATACAGTCCTTACAGGTCTGGAAGCCTATAGTGCAGCATATCTAGATGATATTGCTGTCTTTAGCTCCACCTGGGAGGATCACCTGGTCCACCTCAGAAATGTTTTACAGGCCCTGCAGAAAGCAGGCCTGACTATCAAGGCCACCAAGTGCCAGATAGGGCAGAGTCAGGTTGTGTACCTGGGCCACCTTGTGGGTGGAGGCCAGGTTCAACCCTTGCAGAGCAAGATCCAGACCATCATGGACTGGACTGCTCCAACTACCCAGACTCAGGTGAGAGCCTTTTAGGCCGGACTGGGTACTATAGGATATTTGTCAAGGGGTATGGATCAATAGTGACACCCCTGAATGACTTAACTTCCAAGAAAATGCCCAAAAAGGTTCAGTGGACAGTTAGCTGTCAAAAGGCATTTGATGACCTGAAGCAGGCCATGTGCACTGCTCCCATTCTACAGAGTCCTGATTAGTCCAAGAAGTTCATTGTCCAAACAGATGCATCTGAATTGGGGGTAGGGGCTGTACTGTCACAATTGAATGATGTAGGTCAGGATCAGCCAGTATCTTTTATTAGCAGAAGGCTGACCCCTAGAGAGAAACGTTGGTCAGCCATAGAGAGGGAGGCCTTTGCTGTGGTTTGGGCTCTGAAGAAGTTGAGGCCATACTTGTTTGGTACTCACTTCCTTGTTCAAACAGACCACAAGCTCCTCCTATGGCTAAAACAAATGAAGGGTGAAAACCCCAAACTGCTTAGGTGGTCCATTTCCCTACAGGGGATGGACTTTACAGTGGAACATAGACCTGGGAGTAACCATGCCAATGCAGATGGACTCTCTAGGTACTTCCACTTAGAACATGAAGACTCAACTGGTCAAGGTTAGTTTAATGTCCCTACGTTTGGGGGGGGTTGTGTAGGAGAGTAGGATCTGCTTCACATGGTTACCCCCACTTTTTGCTGATGCGTCACTGTTTTTTTACTTTAGTCTGGCTGGGGCCCTGCTAATCAGAACCCCAGCCTAGCTGCTTCCTCTCTAAAATGGTTTCCATGTGCCTTAGGCACATCTCTGATTGGAATCTGGAGTGCCCTTATAAGTCCCTAGTATATGGTATACTATGTACCCAGGGCATAGGTACCTCAGAGGCCTACCAGGGGCTGCAGCATGTATTATGCCACCCCTGGAAGGCCATCCAAAATGACACCACAGGTCTGCTACTGCATCCTGGGTAAGGTGGTGTATGCATCCCTTACTGTGATATAGGTTACCTATATCACTGCATATGCATTATGCACACATATAAACCTATAAGTCACTCCTATGGCAGGCCTTATCAATCCTGAAGGCAGAGTGCTTTGTTCTTATGTGAGAGGGTGCCCCTGCATGAGCAGAGCCCCTCTGCAGCGGTCGAAGACCCTTCTCTGATGCTGTTTGTAGTGCAGCCTGACCATATACTCTTAAGTGCATTATATCCTCGCGGTACAATGCTAACTT
Source organism: Calotriton arnoldi (assembly GCA_963921515.1). Lineage (NCBI taxonomy): Eukaryota > Metazoa > Chordata > Amphibia > Caudata > Salamandridae > Calotriton > Calotriton arnoldi. Next base: position 48,399 of record CAWUFW010024186.1, read on the forward strand.
TGGACTGGCTGCACCAAAACATGTCGTGTTTGGTGTCAAACATCTTGGAATACTACCCCCCGCCAGTTCTGGCGGCGGGGTAGCATTCCACCCTTCTAGAGGGAGAGACATGTACCCACCGGCATACCCGGTAACTTCTTTCCAGAGCCCTGGCATCACAAAATGGATGCCGCTGCCACAGACACGGGTCTGGCCTCCTGCTGCTGACTGAAACTCCGGCAGGGGAGGCCTGGACAATAGGTTTCCTGTCCCAAGGAGGTGTAACCACCTCCCCAGACAGGATAATGTGTATTGGGGCTGGGCGGGAGCACTCTCTGCTGCTTTGAAGTCCTGCACTGGGGGCACATTTGGTGTCCCTGTGCATACCCCAGTTCAAACCGGCTCAGGGGCTTCCAGCCCCTGTTCTGGCATGAAACTGGACAAAGGGAAAGGGTGTAACCACCCCTCTGCCCTGACCCTCCCATAGGTGGGTCCCCAGAGTATGTCCAACCCCTAACTTGGTATAAGTATGGGACCCCAGTCCTTAGGACTTTAGATTTTTACCTGGACGAAACTCTGACACAGAATCCTGGACCTTCGACGCTCTACTTCAAGATTAGAGGACTGAAGAATCTCCCTTGGGGTCAAGGAGTGACTCCCCTGCTTGGCAGGCACCTAAGAAGCAATTGTCCGGTCTGCATCGCTGAAGCTCCCGCCAGACGCTGAAGTCTTTGCATCACCAGACATGGATTTCCAGACTTCCCCGAGGCTGCCCTGAGTCCCCAGCAAAGCTGAGGCCCGTAGCTGTCGTGGGTAATGTGGAACCGTGACCCCTGGACACCAAGCACATTTGCAAGTGCATCCTCTTCTGGGTCTTCCACGAAGTTGTGCTTTGGCCTTCGAGTAGTTCGCGCCTCCAGCACCGACTGCACCGAAGATCACTGGCCTCCACTCCACGAGTGTCCTGTGAGCCAGCTCCAAGTGCGTCCACTTGAGGCTCCTTTGCGGTTGCTAGTCCGTTGGCTAGTTGGCCCTCCCGAAGGCAACTCTTCTTCTGCTTGGGCTTCCCTGGTTGCCCCAGACGTGCCCTGACTTACCCTTGCTGGGTGAGTCCCTCAGACCTTGCTGGTCTGCCCCACCATCCTTCTTCTATTTCCACAAGACTTGCCGTTGCCAAGGCGTGTTGGGTCCAATCCAGTCGCCGACACCCCTGCAATCAACAAACTTCGTGGCACAGCTCGAATCCAGCTCCTGGTCATCGTCGACGCCTCCTGGACCTCGTGGCTGAAGAGTCAACACGACCGTCAACCTACCTGAAGCACCCAACATCGGTGGGCATCCGCTCATCGCCTTCCTAGTCACTGGCTAGTGACCCAGACTCTGTCCCCTCTGCTTTCAGGTTCTTCAGATCTTCGATCCACCTTTGGATCCCCCCGAACACTTTCGACTTGGTCGCCAGCAGCAGTTTGCAGCAGATCGCCATTAAAAACGACGAAGAAACCTGACCCCGAAAGACACCTATGCACCCAGCTTCCCTGGGTGAGGTAACTCGAGTACTCCAGTGCACCCGTGGGTATAGACTCTAGAACGACCTAGTTCTAAAGGGGTTTGCTCCAAGTCCTCCTCTAAGTGTCCCTTTTCTTTAAAATTCCAACCGCGACTTTCCCCATAGAAGTCAACGGCGATTTGCGGCTGTGTTCTCACACTGCACGCGTCCCCCGTGGGTCCCCTGTGTCACTACCTTGGGTGGTTCCTTGTGGTCCAAGCACTTCTTCAGGCTCTAGGCCTTGTGTCTAGCTCAGTCGTGGTTCTTATACCACTTTATTGGTATATGGTTTGGTACGCCCCCAGGGCTCAAACATGTATTTGTGCTATTACTGTTGATAACTAACTTATAACTTATGTACTTCGAACTCTAGCCTCATAAAGAGACCAGAGGGGTGTGTTTAGCAATAAATACATATATTTTGAATATAGACCCTGGGCGAAGTACTACGCTACGCTCGCGTAGTTTGCGAAGTTTGCGCTACTTCGCACAACGCGAATTGCACGTAGCACAGTGCAAACACGCGTAGCGTAGCGTAGCGTAGTGCAGCGGTCATTTTTGCTTGCTCGCGGTCCTCAACGTCAAGTTGGCGACCGCGAGCAAGCAAAATGACATCCCGCGAGACTTTTTCCTCGTTCGCGATCAGCAACATCAAGTTGCCGATCGCGAGAGTGGAAAAAACCTCCCGGCGAGATTCTCAACGCGGGAGGTCAGGTTTCTCATTGCGAGTGGTCGCGTATGCTCGCGACCGCTCGCGATGAGAAACTACCAGTCCGCGTTGAGAAAGCTGCTGCTCGAGTACAAATCTACTCGAGCGGCAGTAAAAGACAGCTCGCACTGTGCAAGATGCCGTTTTCAATGATTGCACAGTGCGGACAAGCATCCGGCACTGTGCAATCATTGCGAACAGTGCACTACGCAGTTCGCGTAGTGCTACACGTAGCTCGCGTAGTGCGAACTGCACTTTGCGTAGCTTCGCGTAGCGCTACTTCACGAACTACGCCCAGGCTTAGTTCTTATACCACTTTATTGGTATATGGTTTGGTACGCCCCTAGGGCTCAAACATGTATTTGTGCTATTACTGTTGATAACTAACTTATAACTTATGTACTTCGAACTCTAGCCTCATAAAGAGACCAGAGGGGTGTGTTTAGCAATAAATACATATATTTTGAATATATACCTGGTGTGGTCCTCTTTCATTTGGTCACTCAAGAGATTATAGACTGGTAAAACAAGCTGCTTTACATTCATTCAAGACTTAGCCTGAAGGCTGCTCTCCATAGCTACCACTAGGATAGCTTTCAATAAAGGTTGTCTTTAACCTATCTCCAATAAGGGGTTGTTTGGACTGGTGCAAGGTGCCCACTATAATTAGTGGACAGCATATACCAACTTCTCACACTTCATAGTTCAGACTGACCACAAGCCCCTCCTATGGCTTAAACAGATGAAAGGTGAAAACCCAAAACTTTTGAGGTGGTCCATTTCCCTACAGGGGATGGACTATACAATGGAACATAGACCTGGGACCCAACATGCCAATGCAGATGGACTCTCAAGGTATTTCCACTTAGAACACGAAGACTCAACTGGTCAAGGTTAGTTTAGTGTCCCTGCGTTTGGGGGGTTGTGTAGGAGAGTAGGATCTGCCTCTTATGTTGTCCCCACTTTTTTCTGATGTTTACACTGGTTTCTGGCTATAGTCTGGCTGGGTCCCTGCCAATCAGGGCCCCAGCCTCTCTGTTCTCTCTAAATGACTTGGAGTGCACTCTAGGTGCACTAGTGATTGGATACTGTGGTTCCTTATGAGTCCCTAGTATATGGTACCTTAGGTACCAAGGGCATAGGTACTTCACAGGCCTACTAGGGGCTGCAGCATGTATTATGCCACCCCTGGGAAGCAGACTAAATCTAACACCACAGGCCTGCTACTGCAGCCTGGGTGAGGTGGTGCTAGCACTCCTCACTGAGATATAGGTTCCCTATATCTCTCTAGCACACACATTTAAACCTATCAGTCACCCCTAAGGCAGGCCCTATCAATCCTGAGGGCAGGGTGCTTGGCTTCTATGTGAGGGGGTGCCTCTGCCTGAGCAGGGCCCCTCTGCAGCTCTCAGAGTCCATTCTCTGGTGCTGTTTGTGGATGCGGTTAAACCATATACTCTTAAAGTGCATTATATCCTCGCGGTAAAATGCTAACTTTGGAATGGCTGCATCAAAACATGTCGTGTTTGGTGTCAAACATCTTGGAATACTACCCCCCCGCCAGTCCTGGCGGCGGGGGTAGCATTCCACCCTTCTAGAGGGATAGACATTTACCTACTGTGGAAACGCGGTAGAATCCTGAAGAGCCCTGGCATCACAAAATGGATGCCACCAGTCACAGACACTGGGCTGCTCTCCTGCTGATGACCGAAATTCGCAGTGGAGGAAGCTCAACAATAGGCATCCTGTCACAGGGAGGTGTAACCACCTCCCAGACAGGGTTTAGTGTATTGGGGCTGGGTGGGTGCACTCTTAGAGTGCTTTGAAGTCCTGCACTGGGGGAGCAGTAGGCTCCTCTGTGCATATGCCAGTTCAAACTGGCTCAGGGGCTACCTGCCCCTGCTCTGGCATGAAACTGGACAAAGGGAGGTGGGTGTAGCCACCCACTCCCCTGACCCTCCCATAGGTGGGGTCTTAGAGCTAGTCCCTCCCTTCTTTACAGTATAAGATAGGGAACCCTTGAACTTGAAAGTTAGATATCCCTGGATGACGCTCTGAAGAAGAATCCTGGACCTTTGACGTTCCACTACCTCTGGAAGACTGAAGAATCTCCCTTGGAGTCAAGGAGTGACTCCCCTGCTTGGCAGGCACCAAAAACTACAAACAACGGTCGCAAACTATGCCGCTCCCGCCGGAGCCCAAGGTCCCTGCAGCCCAAGACATAGATTTCCTGAGTTCTCCAAGGCCATCGTGAGTCCCCAGCAAAGCTGAGGCAAGTGGACCCCACGAGTGATGAGGAACCGCAGTCCCTGTGTACCGTGCACTATTGTCAAGTGCAACCCCTTCTTGACGTTCTATGAGCTTGTGCTTTGGATCATGTGTGATCCTAGCCTCCAGCACAAATATCTCCGAAGATCAGAGGCCTACTCCATCCCGAGTGACCGTGGGCCACTGTTGAAGAAATCCTCCCAAGGCGTCTTCGCGATCCCTTGCCTGCTGGCTTGTGGGTCCCCTGAAGACTTTTCTACAAAACCAAAAGGCTCCCCTGGTTGCGCCAGGCCTGCCCTGACTTACCCTTGCTGGGTGAGTTCCACAGACCTTGCTGGTCTGCACCATTGACTTTTCACACTTTCCACAAGACTTGCTGTTACCAAGGCTTGTTGGATCTAATCGAGTTGCTGATACCGCAGTAAGCTGCAGACATTGTGGATCACACCGAATCCAGCTCCTGGTCATCATCGACACCTCCTGGACCTCATGGCTGAAGAGTCAAGACACCTGTGGATGACTTGAATCTGTCGACAACGGTGGGCATTCATCTTCCTTGCCCCGAGTCAGTGCCAAGTGGCTTTGAACACTGTCCCCTCTGCTTTCAGGTCCTCCATCTTCTGAATCCAGGCTTGGATTCCATCGGACACTTCTTCGGACTTCACAAGCAGCAAGTCTTCATTGGCTTCCATTGAAAACGACGCCGCGACCCGACACCAAAGGACACCTATGCACCCGGCTTCCCTGGGTGAGGTAACTCCAGCACTATGGTGCTCCTGTGGGTGTTGGCCCTAGAACTACTTACCCTGTAAGTGACTTGCTTGTAGGTTCTCCCGAAGTACCCTAAAACTCTTAATTTCCAACCACGACTTGCCCCATTGAAGTCAACGGCGATCCGCGCCTGTGTATCCACACTGCACGCGTCCCCCGTGGGTCCTTTACTTACCTGCCTTGGGTGGTTTCGTGAGGCCCCAGCTCTTCTGAAGGCCCTAGGCCTTGTCCCTTTGCAAGTCGTTGTTTCTAAGTCTCTTTTAAGTATATGGTCTGGTACGCCCCTAGGGCCCCAGCCATATTTGTGCTTAATTTATTGTGAAACGTTGATTTGTGCATATGTTCCTGACTTCTAATCTCATAAAGAGATTAGTAGAGAGTTGTTTAGTAATAAATACATATATATTTGATATATATACCTGTGTGGTGTCTTTTCATTTGGTGATTCAAGAGATTGTGTGGTAAAACAAGCTGCTTTACATTCCTCCAAGACTTAGCCTGAAGGCTGCTCTCCACAGCTACCACTAGGATAGCTTTCTATAAAGGTTGTCTTAAACCTATCTACCATAAGAGTCGAATTGTACTGGTGCAAGGTGTCCACTTTAATTAGTGAACAGCATATACCAGGCCAACTTCTCACAGGTCCCCTGAAGACTTTTCTACAAATCTAAAGGGCTCCCCTGGTTGCTCCAGGCCTGCCCTGACTTACCCTTGCTGGGTGAGTCCCCCAGACCTTGCTGGTCTGCACCATTGACTTTTTGTTTTTTCCAAGAGACTTGCTGCTACTAAGGCTTGTTGGCTCCAATCAGGTCGCCGACATGGCAGTCAGCTGCAGACTTTGTGGGACACGCTGAATCCAGCTCCTGGTCATCCTCGATGCCTCCTGGACCTCGTGGCCGAAGAGTCAAGACACCCGTGAACAACCTGAATCCGCCGACGGCGGTGGGCATTAATCTTCCTTGCCCCGGGTCACTGCCAAGTGACTTTGAACACTGTCCCCTCTGCTTTCAGGTTTTCCTTCTTCCGAATCCAGGTTTGTATTCCACCAGACACTTCTTCTGGCTTCACAAGCAGCAAGTCTTCATTGGCTCCCATTGAAAACGACGCCGCGACCCGACACCAAAGGACACCTATGCACCCGGCTTCCCTGGGTGAGGTAACTCCAGCACTACGGTGCTCCTGTGGGTGTTGGCCCTAGAACTACTTACCCTGTAAGTGACTTGATTGTAGCTACTCCCGAAGTGCCCTTAAACTCTTAATTTCCAACCGCGACTTGCCCCATTGAAGTCTACGGCGATCTGCGGCTGTGTTCACTCACTGCACGCGTCCCCCGTGGGTCCTTTACTTACCTGCCTTGGGTGGTTTCGTGAGGCCCCAGCACTTCTGAAGGCCCTAGGCCTTGTCCCTTTGCAAGTCGTTGTTCTTAAGTCTCTTTTTAGTATATGGTCTGGTACGCCCCTAGGGCCCCAGCCATACTTGTGCTCAATTTGTTGTGAAACGTTGATTTGTGCATATGTTCCTGACTTCTAATCTCACAAGAGATTAGTAGAGAGTTGTTTAGTAATAAATACATATATATTTGATATATATACCTGTGTGGTGTCTTTTCATTTGGTGATTCAAGAGATTGTGTGGTAAAACAAGCTGCTTTACATTCCTCCAAGACTTAGCCTGAAGGCTGCTCTCCACAGCTACCACTAGGATAGCTTTCTGTAAAGGTTGTCTTAAACCTACCTACCATAAGAGCTCGAATTGTACTGGTGCAAGGTGTCCACTTTAATTAGTGAACAGCATATACCAGGCCAACTTCTCACATTCTGCACCTCTGTTGGTTCTTTCTGCACTGCTCTTGCTTCTTTCTGCACCCCTCTTGCCTCTTTCTGCACCTCTGTTGGTTCTTTCTGCACTGCTCTTACTTCTTTCTGCACATCTCTTGCTTCTTTCTGCAACCCTCTTGCCTCTTTCTGCACTCTTCTTCCCTGTTTCTGCAACTCTCTTACCTCTTTCTGTACTTCTCTTGCCTCTTTCTGTACCTCTGATGCTTCTTTCTGTACTTCTGTCAGGGTACAGAAAAAAGGAACAAACACTCTCCAGTGCTCCTCCGTATCCTGGAATAAGCCGGTTGTTAAGAGATCACCCGCTCGCAAAAGGTTGCGGGTGATCGTTGAGCGCAACCAGGCATTTCTTCCAGTACTCCCAACAGGGAGGACCGCAGAGGCAGTGGCCGGTCTAGTCTTGCGCTCCTGGACACGAGCACGAGGTCTGGACCAGCTGTGAAGTGCGCCAGTTGATTGTAGAACCGCGCACTTCACCAACGGAATTTCAGGGTTAAGTAGCTAAACGACAGGTTTCTAGTTAGATAGGAATAGAGTAGTTTTCGGAGCAAGGCTTAGGCGTAGGGTAGAGCGTTTCGGTGCGTCGGTTAGTTAGTTAGGCTATAAGCTAAGAGAAAATTATATGTTAGGAAGAAATAGGAAAACGAAAAGCAGAAGTAAAAAGAATTACCATACTCACCAACCGGAATCTCAGTTCCTGATTTCCCTTCATCGTCCAGTTGATGGCGTTGACTTCAGAAGTATCTACGGAACAAAACAAAGTGAATTAACGAAGAAGAGAAAGTAAGGCAGAGAGTGTGTGAGAGAATAAAGGAATGAATGTGATAAAATAAGAAAGTCTATAATGTTTAAAAGTACCAAATTATCGTTTGCCACATAGGACTCAGAAGAATCAAAAAACTCATTTGAAAGAGTAGAAGAGGAGCAAAGGCCATAGGCACTCTGGGTAAGGAAAGAGCCAAAAGGAGAGAGTGGGAGTGTGGAGGGAAGTAGAAGGGAATTAGTAACGATGTGCTCTTCTGTTGCAGTGCTTTCCACAAATGCTAGACGATAGAGAGGGTGTAAGAAAAGAACAGAACGGAATGCAGAAGTAAGAAGGAAGTGGAAGCACCAAAGGCCAGGCAGTCTCTTCTCTGTCCCATTCCCCTTTCCCCCGACGGGGTTCGCACGGCCACTGGTAATTACTGAGTTGGTGGCTGTGGGAAAACCAGTGGTGGAATCTGGAAAATCTCATTGTTCTGCTCCTGGGAGTGTCGGCATTGTGAGTAACCACCGTCCATGACAGAGTGAAGTGCCCACGTCAATACTCACCCGAGCAGAATGGCAGAAGGGTTCGACCTAAAAAATTTAGGGAATGTTCTTAAGGAAATTCAGCATGAGTTGATGGCAGTCAGGGAGGAAAATAAGGTACTCAAATTGGAAATGGAGGCCACTAGACGCGAGACCAAAGAGATAGCATCTCAGTTGAAGAGCGAAGAGTCTGGGAATAGGTTCCACCCCTCTCCTTCTGGGACCAGTATATTTAATCAGAGTTCCGCAACTAGTGGGGGGTAAGCTACGCAGGTCAGTCATTCCTTGGTGCCTGTAATTCCTTTGGCTCCGCCAGAGCGCTTTGGTGGGGATCCCCAAAAGGCCCAACATTTTTTGACTCAGTGCTCTTTGCATTTCATGTGTCGGCCCACTGTCTTCCCGGATGCACAGTCTCGAATAGCCTTCATCCTATCTTACCTGAATGGAGATGCAGCTTCGTGGTCTATGCCCTTGGTCACTCAGGATTCTCCAATTTTATATAACTTCGAGGAATTCAAGAAAGAGTTTCTGCGAATTTTTGATCGTTGAAAGGTGTCACAGGCTACGGATAATGAACTACTGGAGTTGAGGCAAGGGAATCGAGAACTAGTCACCTACCTTGCCAAATTTAACAAACTTGTCGTCGAAACAGATTGGCCTGAGGCCAAAAGGGCAGCCTTGTTCTATCGGGGTTTAAAAGATGATTTGAAGGACGCCTTGTCACAGATTCCAAATCGCCCCACAGAAGTTTCTGCTTTGATTGATTTCGTTTTGGAAATGGACTATCGACAAACAGAAAGAAGAGATGAAAGACGACGTGAATTTCGACCCAGTGTACCTCGCTTCGATCGGGTCAGATCGGAAGTTGTTAAGTCTGGAGATAGAGAGCATGGTCTAGAACCCATGCAAATTGGAACTATCAGAGGCCCCCTTCCCAAAGAAGAGAAAGAAAAGCGTCGACTGAATAACCTATGCCTTTATTGTGGGATCAGCGGTCATTTTATAAAGAAATGTCCCAAGAGACCAAAAACCTACAAGAAGGAAAACTCTCTGCACCACCAGTAAATGGAGTTGGGCTGGTGGTTGCAAACAAGGATACAACTCCAATCTCTCACCAAGTGGCTAATACACTACAATTTTCCGCTCCCCACTCATTCTGACGATGACTTTAAAGTTTCAAGATCGAGTTCTTTTGGGAGTGGTCGTGATGCTGGACTCAGGAGCCACGGGAAACTTTTGCGACCTCAAATATGCCTCCAGAATTGGGTTGAAAGCCTTACCGAAAGAAAGAAGCGAAGCAGTCAGAGCCGTTGACGGAACAAATCTGTCTTCCGGTCCCATAACCAGTCATACTGAAGTAGTGGAACTTGTCTCAGTTGAAGGTCATAAGGAGGAGATTCAATTCAACTTAATCGATGCCCCACAGTTCGGAATCATCCTAGGGTTGCCTTGGTTAACCGAACACAACCCAACAATTAACTGGAGCGATCGAACAGTGAAGTTTAACTCGAGCTATTGTTTGGAACATTGCTTCGGTGAAAAGCAAAAAGATCGAGATGGAAACCCAGCAGCCTTACTATGCGAACAAAGGATGATGGTTTGTGCTGTGCAAACTGTGAGCTTACCGATTGAATATCAGGAGTTTGCCGAAGTTTTTAGTGAATCGGAATCAAAGAAATTGCCCCCACATCTGTCGTATGACTGCAAAATTGATTTAGAACCCGGAGCAAATCTTCCTTGCAGTCGTATATATGCTCTTACCGAGGCTGAGAACCGTCATCTTAAGGATTACATTCAGGAATACTTGGAAAATGGTTTCATACGTCCATCACAGTCCCCAGTTTCTTCGCCGTTGTTTTTCGTTCCAAAACGTGACGGAGACCTGAGAACGTGTATTGATTATCGCGCCCTGAACAAAATTACTATCAAGAATCGTTATCCCCTCCCTCTGATTTCTGTTCTACTAGACCAACTGAAAGATGCCAAAATCTTCACAAAATTAGATTTGCAGGGAGCATATCATCTAATTCGAGTGAGAAGTGGAGATGAATGGAAAACGGCGTTTAGAACTAAGTATGGATTGTATGAGTACCAAGTCATGCTCTACGGTTTAAGCAACGCCCCGGCTGCTTTCCAATACTTCATTAATGATGTCCTGAAAGAGTTCATAGATCAATGCGCTATTGTCTACATTGACTATATTTTGATTTACTCCTCATCTGAAGAAGAACACCAACACCAGGTCAAAAGAGTTTTGCGTTGTCTGAAGGAAAATGAACTTTACGTAAAACTGGAGAAATGTGCTTTTAGAGTGAAATCTGTAGTCTTCTTGGGATTTGTGATTGCCCCGGAAGGTCTAACCATGGATGTTAAAAAGATTGAGGCGGTATTAAATTGGCCTCCTCCAACCTCGGTGAAAGAAGTACAGAGATTCATCGGGTTTGCAAATTTCTATCGCAGATTCATTCGAGATTTTTCCCTGAAGGTAGCACCTATAACTAGGTTGCTGCGAAAAGGAGTGTCATTTCAATGGTCTTCTGAGGCAGAAGATGCTTTCCAGTTTTTGAAGAAGAGCTTTACCACTGCGCCCATTCTGCTGCATGCGGATCCTGCTCAACCGTTTTATCTGGAGACAGACGCCTCCGAGCAAGTCATTGGAGGAGTACTTTCGCAGAGACACAAAGAAACTGGGCAGTTGCATCCGGTGGCATATCACTCCAGAAAACTGCAACCGGCGGAAATGAATTACACAATTTCAGATAAGGAACTCCTCGCTATCAAAGATGCTTTCCAAGAGTGGCGTCATTACCTCCTTGGAGCTAGACACGTGGTGACTGTATTCACTGATCATCGAAATCTCCAGTTTCTGAAATCGGCCAGGACGCTGACGCCACGCCAACTTAGGTGGTCCTTGTATTTCGCTGATTATGACTTTGTGATCACATTTCGGCCTGGAAGGAATAACGGAAAGGCAGATGCCTTGTCTCGAATAGACACAGATGGAAAGAAGATTCTCATTAGTGACCAAAACATAATTCCAGAAACTAAGATCATTGGAGCCACATGTGAGAAAACTCTCGTAGAAAAGGTCAAAGAAGCCTTAACTTCTGAAGAAATGCAGAGTTGGGCTCTGAAGGATCCAGCTCGGGAGATTATCGATGGAGTACCATTTCATTCTAAGGCCTTGTATTTACCAATCCAAGAACTTCAACAACAAGCGTTGATCGACTGCCATGACAATCCATTGGCTGGTCATCCAGGAATCCATCGAACGGAGGAGTTGTTAAAGAGACAATTTTGGTGGCCAGGGTTGCCCGCAGATGTTCGAGTTCATGTGGAAGGCTGTGGGACTTGTGCAATGGGGAAGACAGATTAGCGGGCTCCTCAGGGGTTATTGAGACCTTTACCTACCCCACCATATCCCTGGCACACAGTAACCATGGATTTAATAGTAGAGCTACCCTCTAGTCAAGGATTCAGTTCTGTATTAGTCATGGTAGACGCCTTTTCCAAAATGTCGCATTTTGTTGCCCTGAAAGGAAATTCATCTGCAAGACAAATTGCCACACAATTCAACCAAAGTGTGATTAAGATACATGGCATACCAAAGGTTTTGATCACAGATCGTGGGTCTCAATTTCTATCTCATTTTTGGAAGGCTTACACTAGGGGTTTGGGAATTGAGACACGTTATTCAACAAGTTTTCATCCACAAACAGATGGGCAAACAGAAAGGGCAAATCAAGAGTTAGAAAAGTATCCTAGGCTGTTTCTTTTGGATCAAGCGGGAGAGTGGCCCGATCTTCTTTGGACCGCAGAGTTTGCGCATAATAATGCAAAGAATGCCTCTACTGGTTTTTCCCCTTTTTACTTGAATTACGGAAGGCATCCAAATTCTGTGGTTTCCTCTCAAGAAGTGTTGGTGCCAGCGGCTCAAGATTTTGTACAACATCTTAGTGAGGTACATGAGTCTGCCACCAGGAACTTAAGGAAAGCTAAAGAACGCTACAAGCAAAGTGCAGACAAGAAGAGAAGGCCAGAACCCGATTTGCATGTATGGGACAGGGTTTGGTTAAATACCAAAAATCTAAAACTCAAAGGAAATCGAAAATTCCAACCCCGTTTTGTAGGTCCCTTTTCTGTGGAACAAGTAGTGAATCCTGTGACTTTCAAACTAAAACTACCTCCACAGCTGAAGATACACCCAGTGTTTCATGTTTCCCTTCTAAAAAAAGTTTCACCCCATTTGAAAGAATTGAAGAGTAGAGAACCTATTTTAGTAGAAGGACAAGAAGAATTTGAAGTTAAAAGAATCCTAGACTCCAAGTCTGTTCGAGGTAAAATTTTCTATCTCGTAGATTGGAAGGGTTTTGGCCCAGAGAATAGGTCTTGGGTGGCACAATCAGATGTTCATGCTCCCCGATTAACCAAAAATTTTCACTCACAGTATCCTCACAAGCCTCAGCCCGGAGGCTTAGTCTTGCGGGGGGGTACTGTCAGGGTACAGAAAAAAGGAACAAACACTCTCCAGTGCTCCTCCGTATCCTGGAATAAGCCGGTTGTTAAGAGATCACCCGCTCGCAAAAGGTTGCGGGTGATCATTGCGCGCAACCAGGCATTTCTTCCAGTACTCCCAACTGGGAGGACCGCAGAGGCAGTGGCCGGTCTAGTCTTGCGCTCATGGACACGAGCGCGAGGTCTGGACCAGCTGTGAAGTGCGCCGGTTGATTGTAGAACCGCACACTTCACCAACGGAATTTCAGGGTTAAGTAGCTAAACGACAGGTTTCTAGTTAGATAGGAATAGAGTAGTTTTCGGAGCAAGGCTTAGGCGTAGGGTAGAGCGTTTCGGTGCGCCGGTTAGTTAGTTAGGCTATAAGCTAAGAGAAAATTATATGTTAGGAAGAAATAGGAAAACGAAAAGCAGAAGTAAAAAAGAATTACCATACTCACCAACCGGAATCTCAGTTCCTGATTTCCCTTCGTTGTCCAGTTGATGGCGTTGACTTCAGAAGTATCTACGAAACAAAACAAAGTGAATTAACGAAGAAGAGAAAGTAAGGCAGAGAGTGTGTGAGAGAATAAAGGAATGAATGTGATAAAATAAGAAAGTCTATAATGTTTAAAAGTACCAAATTATCGTTTGCCACATAGGACTCAGAAGAATCAAAAAACTTATTTGAAAGAGTAGAAGAGGAGCAAAAGCCATAGGCACTCTGGGTAAGGAAAGAGCCAAAGGGAGAGAGTGGGAGTGTGGAGGGAAGTAGAAGGGAATTAGTAACGATGTGCTCTTCTGTTGCAGTGCTTTCCACAAATGCTAGACGATAGAGAGGGTGTAAGAAAAGAACAGAACGGAATGCAGAAGTAAGAAGGAAGTGGAAGCGCCAAAGGCCAGGCAGTCTCTTCTCTGTCCCATTCCCCTTTCCCCGACGGGGTTCGCACGGCCACTGGTAATTACTGAGTTGGTGGCTGTGGGAAAACCAGTGGTGGAATCTGGAAAATCTCATCGTTCTGCTCCTGGGAGTGTCGGCATTGTGAGTAACCACCGTCCATGACAACTTCCTTTGCCTCTTTCTGCACCCCTTTTGCCTCTTTCTTCACCTCTGTTGCTTGTTTCTGCACTTCTCTTGTTTTTTTCTGCACCTCTCTTGCTTCTTTCTGCATCCCTCCTGCCTCTTTCTGCACCGCTCTACCCTCTTTCTACACCTCTCTTGCCTCTTTCTGTACCCCTCTAGCCTCTTTCTGCAGGTCTTTTGCTTCTTTCTGCACTTCTCCTGCCTCTTTCTGCACCCCTCTTGCCTCCTTCTTACTTCTGTTGTTTCTTTCTGCACTGCTCTTGATTCTTTCTGTAACTCTCTTGCAAATTTCTGCACCCCTCTTACCTCCTTCTGCACCTCTGTCAGTTCTTTCTGCACTGCTCTTGCTTCTTTATGCACCTCTTTTACCTGTTTCAGCACCTCTGTTGCTTCTTTCTGCACTTCTCTTGCCTCCTTCTGCACCCGTCTTGCCTCTTTCTGTACCTCTGTTGCTTCTTTATGCACCTCTTTTGCTGGTTTCTGCAATTCTCTTGTCTGTTTCTGAGCTTCTCTTGCCTTTTTCTTCATCTCTCTCGCTTTCTTCGGCACCCCTCTTGCCTCTTTCTGCACCTCTGTTATGTGTTTCTGTACCTCTCTTGTCTCTTTCTGCACTTCTCTTGCCTCTTTCTGTACCTCTTTTACCTCTTTTACTTCTTTCTGCACTTCTCTTGCCTCTTTCTGTACCCTCCTACTTATTTCTGTACTCTTGCCTCATTCTGCAGTTCTCTTGCCTCCTTCTGCACCTCTTTTGTTACTTTCTGCACTTCTCTTGCCTCTTTCTGCACTGCTCCTGCCTCTTTCTGCAACCCTGTTGCTTCTTTCTACACTTCCCTGGCTTCTTTCTGCACCCCTCTTGCCTATTTCTGTACCTCTCTTGCCTCTTTCTGTATCCCTCTTGCCTCTTTCTGCATCTCTAGTGCTTCTTTCTGCACTTTTCTTGCCTCATTCTGCACCCCTCCTGCCTCTTTCTACACCTCTCTTGCTTCTTTCTACTCTTCTCTTTCCACTTTCTGCACCTCTCTTGCTTCATTCTGTACCTCTCTTGCAAATTTCTGCAGCTCTCTTGCCTCTTTCTGTACCTCACTTGCCTCTGTTTGTAACCCTTGTGCCTCTTTCTGCACCCCTGTAGCCTCTTCTCTCTGCAACTACCTCTCTTGCAAATGTCTGCACTCCTCTTGCCTCTTTTTGCACTCTTCTTGCCTCTTTCTGTACTTCTCTTGCCTCTTTTAGCACCTCTGTTGATTCTTTCTGCACATCTTTTGCCTCTTTCTGTACCTCTTTTGCCTCTTTCTGCACCTCTGTTCCTTGTTTCTGCACTTTTCCTGCTACTTTCTGCATCTCTTTACAACCTCTTTGTGCACCTCTCTTGCGTCTTTGTGCACCTCTCTTTTGTCATTCTGTACCCCTCTTGTCTCTTTCTGCACGTCATTTGCTTTTTCTCCACTTCTCTTGCCTCTTTCTGCATCCCTCTTGCTTCCTTATGCACCTCTGTTGCTTCTTTCTGTACTTCTCTTGCCTCTTTCTGCACCCCTGTTGCTTCTTTCTGTACCTCTCTTGCTTCATTCTGCTCCCCTCTTGCCTCTTTATGCAACCCTCTTGCCTCTTTCTGAACCACTCTTGCCTCTTTCTGCACTTCTCTTACCTGTTTCTGCACCACTCTTGCCTCTTTCTGCACTTCTGTTACCTCTTTCTGCACCCCTCTTGCCTCTTTCTGTACTTCTCTTGCTTCTTTCTACACCTCTATTGCCTCTTTCTGCACCTCTCTTGCCTCTTTCTGCACCTCGTTGCTTCTTTCTGCACTTCTATTGCCTCTTTCTGCACCCCTCCTGCCTCTTTCTGCACATCTGTTGCTTCTTTCTGCACTTGTCTTGCTTCTTTCTGCACCTCTCTTGCTTCTTTCTGTACCACTCTTGCAACTTTCTGTACCTCTCCTACCTCTTTCTGTACCTCTCTTTCCTCTTTCTGTACTCTCTTGTGTCTTTCTGCACCTCTTTTGCTTCCTTCTGCACTTCTCTTGCCTCTTTCTACACCCCTATTGCCTCTTTCTGCACCTCTGTTGCCTCTTT
>CAWUFW010024187.1:0-64432 GCA_963921515.1 Calotriton arnoldi
CCTTCCTGCCTGGATCTACGGTCCCATTTGGGAGTTTCCCTGTTGTCTCTTCGTCAAAGATGGGAGGCGGAGATGTCTAGAGAATTTACTGACAGGGAATGGGTGCAGATCCTTGAATATCCCTGCGCATGTCCCGGAGTGCCTGACTAAAAACTATACAGATGTTTGTACTGCATAGGGCCTATCTCACACCTCGGGTGATACAGCACATGTACCCCAATTCCTCTTCGGAGTGTCCCCGGTGTCATAGCCTGGAGGCAGATTTTATGCACATGTTTTGGACCTGCCCCTCCCTTGTGGAATTTTGGACGGAGGTTCTACAGGGCCTCACATACCTCTCAGAGCGTCCCTCCTGGAACACCTTTGAGGCCTGCCTCTTAGGGCTCTCTCCTCTTCCCAAGAAGGCAAAAGTATTGCGTCGCTTCACCAGTCTCATTTTAATGTTGGCCAAGAGGCTTATCACACAGCGATGGAAGTCACACGGGGCGTCACGCAAAGGGCAGTGGCGGGAGGAAGTTATAAAATGGGCCACTGCTGAGAGGGAGGCATTGCACCGCGAAGAATACAGAGGGCTGAGGAAGAAATATCCCTACGCATGTCCCGGAGTGCCTGACTAAAAACTATACAGATGTTTGTACTGCATAGGGCCTATCTCACACCTCGGGTGATACAGCACATGTACCCCAATTCCTCTTCGGAGTGTCCCCGGTGTCATAGCCTGGAGGCAGATTTTATGCACATGTTTTGGACCTGCCCCTCCCTTGTGGAATTTTGGACGGAGGTTCTACAGGGCTTCACATACCTCTCAGAGCGTCCCTCCTGGAACACCTTTGAGGCCTGCCTCCTAGGGCTCTCTCCTCTTCCCAAGAAGGCAAAAGTATTGCGTCGCTTCACCAGTCTCATTTTAATGTTGGCCAAGAGGCTTATCACACAGCGATGGAAGTCACACGGGGCGTCACGCAAAGGGCAGTGGCGGGAGGAAGTTATAAAATGGGCCACTGCTGAGAGGGAGGCATTGCACCGCGAAGAATACAGAGGGCTGAGGAAGAAACCTATATCTCTAGAATGGGCTCAACTGATAGAGCATTTCAAAATGCAAAATGTGGTTGTCACTGATGACTGAGGTGATACTGAAATCGCGACCTGCTCCTCCCCCCTTCCTTTTTCCCTCTCTCCCCCTCTTCTCCCCCTCCCCTTCCCTTACCTCCCTCCCTCCCTCCTCCCCCTTTCCCCCTGCCCCAGATATTGATGCTCCTGTCGTGACCTGCCCCCCGATGGAAATTGAGACAGACACCTAGTTTTTTAGTAGCACAGTTTTTTTATTGTTGTGGGGTTTTTTGTTATCTTCAATACAGATTGGATGCTTAATAACGAGATAATGGACAATGCAGTCAGGATTGTGATCAAAATATCGCTTATATATGTATATTGCTTATTAGAATTTATTGACACTACTTAGTACTGCCTATTTCTATGACCTATATATGTAAATAGGTACCTTGAAGACATAATTATTATGATTCTATTATTGGTCATATTATCGTTCCATTATCTGCTGTCTCTTCTATGATTCAACAGACTAATGTATACACAAATGTAATGTAATATGTTTTTTCACCAAAATTGCAAAACTTAATAAAATCTGTATTAAAAAAAAAATGTTTGAAAAACTGATAATGTGTCAAAAGTGGAAAATATCAAAGCAGTCTATCAGAGCTGAACAGAAAGATGAAGAAAACGAAAAACAACAGGACCTTAGAAAAGAAAGCTACAGCACAATGAGAAAATGGAAGGCTATCACTTTGATAATAAATCTGGAGTGAACTGTTCCATTAAATAAAAAGTAGATAAAAGAATGTCTTCACAACTATGTAGTTTACTTGAAGAATTAAAAAGTGACTGATGTATTACACATTCTGCTACTAGAATAAGAAAAACTTATAGATGACTGTACTGGATCAGTAGTGTTTTCTCAGAATCTTCAGCAGGATGCTCAAGGATTTTTAATGGTAATGCTAGGACTATTATAGGAAGAAGATGAGAATATTAATGAATTATTTGGTTTAACTTATAAATAGAACCATAACTGTGAAGATTGTGAATTCACGTCTAGCACTGAAATCAATTCAGAACGATTCCTCTACTTGATGTGAGCTGTGGCCTTTGAAAATGTAACCAAAAACGCCCATCAAGATATGATCTGTCCAAACTGCAGATCAGAACTTAGGTCTACATTGTTACTACAAAGGTATGGAAAATATGTCATAGTCATGCTACAACGTTGCAGAGTGGATGGTACTAAAGACTACCTAATAATTTACCAAACTCATATCTGCTATTTCTAGAACCGAAGTTCTAAGGAGAATATAGGATAAGAAAATGTGGTATTGTGTTGCCTTATATATAGATTATGTGTTTCTGAGACATTATTCGGCCTATTAGGGGTATTTTCTACAGCAAGCTGTTAGAAATGAAAGACTCTTTTTAACTGCGGGAAAGGAATTTATAAAACAATTGAGGACTACATTTTGTTACTACAGATAAAAACTAAATGGAGGTACTATAACACCAGTATCCTTAAGTTGCATCTAAGAAGTCTCTTCACCACTAAAACAATGCCCCCTTTTGATTCTGCTATAGCATCTTCTTTGTAGTACTGTATGTTATGTATTTCGTACATGGACCAAGAACATTTTAGACATCATTTGGCCTAACAGGGATGATGTTTAGAAAAGGATATTGAAAAATGAAGACTGTTTCATAATTGTTGGACATTTTGTACCAGATATAAAATATCAGAAACAGTTTAAATATATAGTTGTTTTAATTAAGTAGAAACCTGTCAGCAAGCCAGTATTAACAAACTTGTAGTGAGTGAAATGCACACTATGACATATTTGTGATGATCTACTTGTACATTTGTTGTTTTTTTTTACAATCCATTGATTGTTTTTTTCCTACTGTTTGATGATGATGTTTTATACAGACCACTGTTGAAAGTGAAGAAGTATGAGAGCTGAAAACAGTAGAAAACAGTAAAACATTTGATTTTGTTGAATTCAAATTTTGGAGAAAAAATATTGTGTGTTGTTTTGGTTGTCTAATGTTCAAAATGAAATCCTAATACATTTTTCTCTGTTTAGATTTTTTCACAGTGGTTGCAGATCGGGATATATTACATGAGTCAAATCACTAATCTATTGATGGATTCATCGAGTCACTACTCATATAGTCATCCCATCTCCCAGGCACTACACTTCCACTCATCCAATCACCCAAGCACTACCTAGGCACTCATCCCATCACTCAGGCAGTAGGCATACACTCATCTATTCACTACCCATACAGTTATGTTATCACCCAGTCACTGCACTCACACTCATTCATTCACCCAGGAATTGCACTTGCACTCATCTAATCACCCCAGCACTATACTTGCATTTGTACATTCACCCAGGCACTACACTTATACTTATCCATTAACCCAGGTACTATACTTGCAGTTATCCAATGATCCAGGCACTGTACTTGCACTCATACAATCATGCAGACACTGCATTTACACTCATACAATCACTCAAGCATAACCCTTTCTATCATGCAATCACCCAGGCACTACCCATCCACTCATTCAGTCACCCAGCCACTACTCATACATTCATCCAAACACCTAGGCACAACTCATGCACTCATTGACTCACCCAGGCAGTACACATGCACTGATCCAATCACCAAGGCACTTTGTTATGCACTCATCCAATCACCCAGGCACTGTACAAGCACTCATCCAATCATGCATGCACTACCCATACAGTCATTGAATTCCCCTGGCACTGCACTTGCACTCATTCATTCACCCAGGCATTGCAGTTGCAGTCATCCTTTCACTCAGACACTACACTTGCAGTTATCCATTCACCCAGGCATTGCATTTTCACTCATCCAATGATCCAGGCACTGCACTTGCAGTCATCCATTCCCCCAGACAATACACTTGCACTCATCTATTCACTCAGGCACTGCACTTGCGCTTATCCATTCATTCAGGCACTGCACTTGCACTCATGCAATAATCCAGGCAGTGCACTTGTACTCATACAATGACTCAGGCATTACCCATGCAGTCATGCAATCACATAGGCACTGCACTTGCACTCATCCATTCACTCAAGCTCTGCACTTGCACTTATCAATTCACCCAGCCACTGCACTTGCACTCATCTGATCATCCATGCACTGTACGTGCACTCATACAATCACCTAGGCACTACCCATGCACTCACCCATTCACTCAGGCAGTATGCATGCACTCATGCAATCACCTAGTCACTGCACTTGCACTCATCTATTCACCCAGGCACTACATTCGCACTCATTCATTCACCCAGGCATTACACTTGCACTTATTCATTCACCCCAAGCACTGCACTTGCAGCCATCCAATGATCCAGGCACTGCACTTGCAGTCATGCAATCATCCAGGCACTGCACTTGCACTCATACAATCACTCACGCAGTACTGATGCACTCAACCAATCACCCAGGTACTACTCATGCACTTATACATACACAAAGGCACTACCCATACACTCATTCAATCACCCAGGCACTACCTATGCAGTTATCCAATCATTCAAACACTACCCATAGACTAATTCAATCACCCTGGCACTACCCATACACTTATCCAATCACCAAAGCACTACACATGCACTCATTGAATTACCCAGGCACTAGTCATGCACCTGTCCAATCACCCAGGCACTACCCATGCACTCATGCAATCACCCAGGCACTACAGATGCACTTATACAATTACCCAAGCACTACTCATGCACTCAAACAATCACCCGGGCACTACCCATGCACTCATACAATCACCCTGGCACTACCCATACACTCATCCAATCACCCAGGCACTACCCATGTACTCATTGAATCACCCAGGTAGTCATGCACTCATACAATTACCTAGGCACTACTCATACACTCATACAATCATCCAGGCACTACCCATGCACTCATTCAATCACCCATACACTACCCATGCACTCATCCAATCACCCAGGCACTACAAATGTTCTCATCGAATCACCCAGGTACTACCCATGCACTCATGCGATCACCCAGGCACTACAGATGCACTTATGCAATCACCCAGGCACTACACATGCACTCATACAATCACCCAGGGACTACTCATGCATATACCAAGGCACTACCCATACACTCACCCAATCACCCAGGCACAACCCCTGCACTCATGCAATCACCCATGCACTACCTATGCAGTCATCCAATCACCCAAACACTACCCATAGACTCATCCAATCACCCTGGCACTACCCACACACTCATCCAATCACCCAAGCACTACCCATGCACTCATTGAATCACCCAGGTAGTCCTGCACTCACCCAATCACCCAGATACTACCCATACACTCATCTAATTACCCAGGCAGTTTCTATGCACTCAGCCAATCATCCAATCATCCAGGGACAACCCATGCAGTCATACAAGTACCCAGGCACTACCCATGCAATCATAGAATCAGCCAGGCACCACTCTTGCACTCTCTAAGATCTATGCACCAGTCATACAGTCATTCAATCATCTCTACACCAGTCATACACTCTTTCCAACATACATGCATACTTTATCTTTTTTTTAACTGTAAAAGGCGTTCCAATAGGAACGTTTTTTATTTTTTATTGTTCTTTTTTTGTGGTTTTGTAAAGTTTTAAAATAAAGCTCTACTGTTAAATATACTGTAGAATGTGTCTGTATATGTTTTACACTTTGTACAAACCATCCGCTCTTCACGACTATCGACATCACAGCAATGACGTCGGTAGTCGCGAATATACATTTTTTTTGTAAAGGTGGTTTGCCCCTAAACTGATCACAGAGACAAAAGTGCAAAACAATATCTTACTAAATATTTAGACTTAAACTTTATTTAAAAAATGTCTTTAAGTGTATTTTTAGTATGCAAAATAGATTTGCTGATCACAGATTCTCCACAGTAAATGCAACAATGTGGTGCCGACTAAAAACATTATTAAAAATTAATCCAGTTATTAATGTACTTTCTGATAAGCACAAACCAAATAAAAAAATGAGTGGTATATAATATAAATTTAATATACAATATCCAATTATAGAAAGAAAATACAAAAACCTTAGAGGCTCACTTAAAAAAAGGAACGTTACAATTAAGAGATAGAATTTTAAAAAACTTTAGAAATTCAGTGAAAAAACCAAAGGTTACAGGGACGTTATAGTTAGAAATTAGCATTTAAAAACCTTAGAAAATCACTGAAAAAACCAAAGGTTACAGGGACGTTATAGTTAGGAAATAGAATGGAAAAAAAACCTTAGACACCATCTGACAGACTGCTACAGACATTCAGACAACCTAGTCAATTCACCCATACATTCACTGAGACACCTAATCACTCACTTATGCAGTCAGTCACGCACCTACTGAATCATCGATACAGGCCCTCATACACCCATTGATTCATCAATACACCTTGGTATATATATTTAACACTCATAAACATTTTAAAAGCACTCACAATCACTGGATGATGTCAACAGTGATGTCATTTGAGATATCATCAGTGATGTCACTGACCATGTCATGAGTAATGTAATATGTGAGGTCATACGCAGTGCATTGCATGGTCAAGAGTTATAGTTAGCGCCGCTAACTATAACTGCTAAATCACTCAGGTTTTGTACGAGTGAAATGTCAGCCTAACTATAACGTCCCTGTAACCTTTGTTTTTTTCAGTGAATTTATAAGGTTTTTTAATTCTATTTCCTAACTATAATGTCCCTGTAACCTTTGTTTTTTTCAGTTTGTATATATATATATATATATATATATATATCAAAACACCTCGCCTCCGTTTCCTTTCCGTTGGAAAAACGAGCGTAGACCCAGATAAGTGCAGCAATTTTATTTTGTTTCACCATCTCCGGTGTCTGCCATGACGCGTTTCTGCCGTCAACGCGGCCTTGATCACATCTATATATATATATATTCAAATACACCTTCGACTCTCCGCACTTCCTTTCGGCGAACAGAGACACGAACCCAGCAAATATCAGGCAGATCTTAATTTATTTCAATCCTCAAGACTGACGCGTTTCGGACAGCTTGTGTCCTTGCTCACAGGTCAACAAACGCAGTTCGCCATCTTTTTTATATATGTCAGTTTCATATCATTTCCACCACGTGATTAATAAACATAAAAGACATACTGGCACCTCTTTTTTGCAATGAAAAGTCTGTTTTCTAAGCATGCAAGCTTAGCACCCAATGTTATTTACAAAAATAGGCAATGGTTTCGTATGACTGCACAGATACGTTAAACATAATTTAATTTATGCAAACCATTCAATTAAAACCTCTGAATATTAGAAGTTAAAATTTCAGTCGTAAATATGGTATAACATATCTCATATTGTCAGTATATAGGGCTCTATAAATAATTAGTAAAAACATATTCCATATATAAATATATGAATAAAAACATGATTAGACACTAAAACCATGAGCCCCTAACTGTGCAAAATTGCAGAGAAAACATGTAAACCAATTACTGTGCAAAATCATGCCAAAATAATTTCAAAACCTCCTACTTCAACAACTTCCTGCTTAAATGCATAGAGGAGGGAATATTATGTTCTGTGCGAGCGTGCAACAATGCAAAAAGTGCTGTGTGCCTAAACAGTGCAACTCTGGTCAAAATTGACCTACTAAAGTGCTCGTGCTATCAATTCATAAATCACAATATTGTAAATAAATCTAAAAACCACAGAGGTAACTAAATTTAAACCCTGGTAAGAACATAAAAGGTGAAGGGTAAAACGTGAAACCCCTGCGGCATGGACTCTAATGCAGTTTTCCAAAGCATATCACAAAGGCTAAATCTCTTGTAGTGGTGAAGTTATAAATTCTATACATTATAGAAAGTGATAAAGGTCCTCCGTGTTGTTGAGGCCATTGGGCATTTTGCTGTCTAACTCTAGTATCATTTTAGATTCTAATTGCCTCAACCTCCTTTCCCTATCTCCTCCTCTCCGGAGTTTAGGGATAGCAGCTGCCACAAAGTATTTCAAACAACTGAGATCGTTGTTATGCACTTGTTTAAAATGACGAGCCACCGGATACGTTGATTCATTATTGACGATGGCTCGTAAGTGCTGCAAGATTCTGACGTGCACCTGCAGCTTGGTACTTCCCACATATCTTAGGCCACAGGTGCACGTCAGAACATAAACCGCGAACTCAGTTTTACAGTTAAAGCTACCCTTGATTAAAACCTCTTCTGGACTAAAAGGAGTTAAATAAGAGGTAGTGTTTTCCCCAAACCTACATGCTCTGCAAGAGGAACATTTTGTGAACCCTTGCCTAGGCTGTAGCCACATCTTAGCAGCCGCTAATTCGGGATTAGTTTTAACAATTTGTGTTCTCATTGACGGACCTTTTCTATATGTAATCGTAGGTTGTGGAGGAAGGTTAGGAGCTAGTACCCCATCCGTCATGATTATAGGCCAGTTATGTCTAATAATCGACCTGATTTTTCTTTCCTGCTTGATAAATGAGGTTATTAGTCTCGGGGCATTGTCAGCAGTTTCAAGATTTTCTGTATTGCAGATATTGGAGAAAAGGGAGTCTCTAGATTTTATGGTGATTTTATTAACTGCCTCTTTCAAAATGGATTCACTATAGCCTCTCGCTCTAAATCTATCAAGAGCCTGTTGTTTACATATTGTGAAATCCTCATCTGTAATGCAGATCCTCTTAAGGCGCAATAGCTCCCCAAATGGAATGCTTTTTATCAAATGTTTGGGGTGTGCACTGCTGGCATGGAGTGTCGTCTTGCCAGCCGTAGCTTTCCTATGTAGCGTTGTTGCTATGCAGCCATTTTTAATATAGACTTTAACATCTAAAAATTCCACATATTGTTTATTGATCTGCGATGTAAATTTAAGCTTGGCAGTATTGTTGTTGATCTTAGTAATAAAATCGATAGCACTCCTTTCATCACCCCTCCACACAATAAAAACATCATCTATATATCTCAACCAGTGTTGCACATGGTTGATGTAATCAGAGAGGAATGTACGCTTAAGGACCTGCTCCTCCCACCAGCCAACCTGTAGACATGCATAGCTGGGGGAGAAACAGGCCCCCATCGCGACACCCCTCTTTTGCAAGTATACGTCATTTCCAAACATAAAATAGTTGTTAAAAAGACACCAAGAAGCCAAATCTAAAAGCATTTTGTTATGGGTATAACAGTCCAGGGGTCTAGTACTGAGAAAATGATTCAATGCATTGAGTCCTGTTGTATGTTCTATACTGGTGTACAGGGATTCGATGTCTAAAGTAATAAACATCAAATCCTCTGCCCACTGTACATCTTGCAATTTCCCAAGAAAGTCCCCTGTATCCTTTATATATGTAGGAAGTTGCTTAACCAAGTCCTGTAGAAAATAGTCCACATACTGTGTTACATGTTCTCCCACACTATCGATGGCTGCTATAATTGGTCTGCCAGGAATAGGTGAGGTTTTTTGTGGACCTTAGGAATCAAATACAGCCTGGGCAATGTAGGATGTTCCACATGTAAGAATAGGTATTCTTCGGAAGAAATAACTCCCTCTCTTTTCCATTGCATCAACTTCATTTTTAAGTTTTCTCTTGCTGTATTATATTTTTTCATATTAGTTTTTTCATAACAAGACTGATCATCAAGATGTCTTCGTGCTTCTGATATATAATCTTTTTGAGGCCAGATGACAATATTGCCTCCCTTATCAGATTTTGTGACTACTATTTCATGATTGTTACTCAATTTTTTCATTAGTTTGGAATATTGCAATTCTTGATTACTTTTATGACGTTTCCTGTGTTTGATTTGGTGATGAAGTTTTTTGATGTCTTCAGTAACTACTTCATGAAAAATGTCTATAGCGTCTTTGGGCATTGCCGGGAAAAAATGAGATTTAGGCTTAAATGGACTCATGCCAGCTCCACGTTGTTTAATGCTTACATTAGACAGCCTTTCCTGTGTTGACTGCCCATCCCTAGGTCTTTGATCATTCTCATTGTTGTATTCACTGAGGTCATGCATAACCAAAAGTGTGGAAGCATCAGATGCCAGGAGTTCCGTGCTTGATTCACTGTGAATGTCCTTGTTGAGTTGTGTTTCTTTTAGTCCTTCTTTAATTGAGAAAAACTTCTTCAACTTTAATTTCTGGATAAAGCAAAAAATGTCAACTCTGGTACGTGTATAATTAAAGTCACTAACAGGGCAGTAGGACAGCCCTAATGACAAAAGTTGTTTCTCTGCCTCCGTTAGTGTGATGGTGATAAAATTGATAATGGTATTGTCATCAAGTGCTACTTTCTGCGCCAGTATGTTTTTTTCGCTGTTCTTGCATTTCCGCCTTTTACGCCTTTCCTTCTTCTTGTGTTCTTTCTAATTCTACTTTCTTCTTTGGATTTCTTGGCCTTAGGGTCTGGCGGCGGTCTGACGCTAAAAAATCCACCTCTTCCCCTAGATTCAACACTCTTCCATGTATCTGTTCTCCTAGGCTACTTGTACTTCCTCCATCTGACGAGACTTCACTTGTAAGTGAATCTACATCTGTTGTACTCGGCATTTCGTTTTCCTCCACATTGGAATTTTGCCCCAAGACGTGTGACACTTTTCTCCCTTTGTCGTTGAATTTAACTTTTTTCGCGTTCTCATATTTTCGTGCGAAAGTAAAAATCCGACCTTGCTCATAGTCGGATTTATCTCTTGGAAACTTATACGCTTTGCCTGTCTTAATTTTTTCTTCTTGGTTTTTTAACCGGTCTTTTATTTCTTCTCTTGTTTTGGAAATTAACTCATAGGGTTCCAATTTATTTAACAGTTCATTGATTTGGTCAATCTCCACCAATAATGCTTGCCGGTCTATCTCCGCGTACTTAACAAAAATGTTGACTAAATTCATCGACGCTAGTAGGTTACTTTCGCCCCACTCTTTCAACATACTCGGATTTGGGCTTTCATAACTCGGAGCCAATAAAATCCTCAATCCGTGTGGTACCCGTCCTGCCTCCACATATTTAGAAAGTGATTTGTGTTTCCACCACTTCGTTATTTCTGATTTCATGCATTTTTCAAGCTTTCTCAGCAGGGCTTTAGCGTCACCTTCTTTAGCTGTGTCCCTAGTAGTGGGCGCTTCACCCATTGTCGACACCTTTGGTGAACTGCAAAAAAGTTCCTAAGCCGCTGCTTCTCGCTCGCGAACTGCTTCCGCTGACATCTTGAGGATATAATTTAAAATATGCTTTGCGCTGTATGCTGCTCGTTAAAGCTACTCCAGCCGTGCCTTATTCTCCTCCCCACCTGCGCATATCGCCGGTCAACTCACCGCCTCGGAAAACTGCTCCCGACTGATCTTGCCGACCTCGTCGTTTTTTCCTTTTTCTTTCCGGCTTGTGTGTGAATCTCCGGCTGCGCTTGGGGGCTGCTGCAAAAGCTCCTTTCTCTGACACTGCAACGATTGGTTGAGAGCGGCAGCCTACTTAACGGGGAGTGGGTTCGTCCGCGGAAGCAACCAGCTTCCGTAATTTTATTCAAATACACCTTCGATTCTCCGCACTTCCTTTCGGCGAACAGAGACACGAACCCAGCAAATATCAGGCAGATCTTAATTTATTTCAATCCTCAAGACTGACGCGTTTCGGACAGCTTGTGTCCTTGCTCACAGGTCAACATACGCAGTTCGCCATCTTTTTTTATATATGTCAGTTTCATATCATTTCCACCACGTGATTAATAAACATAAAAGACATACTGGCACCTCTTTTTTTGCAATGAAAAGTCTGTTTTCTAAGCATGCAAGCTTAGCGCCCAATGTTATTCACAAAAATAGGCAATGGTTTCATATGACTGCACAGATACGTTAAACATAATTTAATTTATGCAAACCATTCAATTAAAACCTCCGAATATTAGAAGTTAAAATTTCAGTCGTAAATATGGTATAACATATCTCATATTGTCAGTATATAGGGCTCTATAAATAATTAGTAAAAAACATGTTCCATATATAAATATATGAATAAAAACATGATTAGACACTAAAACCATGAGCCCCTAACTGTGCAAAATTGCAGAGAAAACATGTAAACCAATTACTGTGCAAAATCATGCCAAAATAATTTCAAAACCTCCTACTGCAACAACTTCCTGCTTAAATGCATAGAGGAGGGAATATTATGTTCTGTGCGAGCGTGCAATAATGCAAAAAAGTGCTGTGTGCCTAAACAGTGCAACTCTATATATATATTCACTGAAAAAACCCACAGGTTTCAGGGACGTTATAGTTAGGAATTAGCATTTAAAAAACCTTAGATATTCACTGAAAAAACCACAGGTTTCAGGGACGTTATAGTTAGGCTGACCTTTAACTCGTACAAAACCAGAGAAATTCAGCTGTTATAGTTAGCTGAGCTAACTATAACTTGCGCCCCCGCAATGCACTGCTGATGACGTCACATATTACATCACTCATGACATGGTCAGTGACATCACTGATGTCATCTCAAATGACATCACTCATGACATCACTGATGACATCATCCAGTGACTGAGTGTTTATAAAAAGTTTAAGAATGTTATATATATATATATATATATATATATATATATATATATATATACACACACACCAAGGTGTATTGAAGAATGAGTGGGTGTATGAGTGTCTGAATGGATGATTTAATGGGTGCGTGACTGACTGTATAAGTAAGTGAGTAAACGTGTGTTAGCGAATGCATGGGTGAATGACTAATCTGTGTGAATGTCTGTATCAGTCTGTCAGTTGGTGTGTAAGTGGCTGCATGGGTTGGTGAGTAGCTACATGAGTGTCTATATGGGTTAATGATTGGTTGTTTGAGTACCTGTATGGGTGCCTCAGTGTCTGTGTGGGTGGGTGGGTGGGGGGTGTGTGACTCCCTGCATTGATGTGTGAGTGGGTGATTCACTGGGTGTATGGGTTCATGAGTACGTCTACGAGGGGCTGTATGGGTGAGTGAGTGTGCGTATGGCTGTGTTGGTGAGTGAATGGATGTCTCAGTGGTATACGTGTGTGTAACTACATATGTGGAAGGCTGTATATGTGAGTGTTGGAGTATATAAGTGACTGTATGTGAGAGTGAGTGATTGTGAGAGTGGCTGTATGGATGAGTGTGTGCTTGTGTCAGTGATTGTATAAGAGAGTAAGTATGTGTTAGTATCTGTATGAATAAGTGAGGTAGTGTGTGTATAACTGTATAGGTGAGTAAATGGCAGTGTGATTGACTCTTTTAGTGACTGACTAAGAGTGTGAGTGACTCTATGGGTGAGTGGCGGTGTGTGAGTGTCTGTATGGGTGTATGAGTGCATATATCAGTGGCTGTTTTGATGATTGACTACGTGTATGAGTGACTGTATGGGTGAGTGAGTGGATGTGTGTGTAGACCTATAAATCAGTGAGTGGATATGTACTAACTGGTATTGGTGTGTCTATGATTTTGAGAATGGTAGTCTATGAAAGGTTATATTAGGGTGTGAGGGGGTTTATCAGAGATTAAGTGGATGATGTCATCAGTGATGTCATCAGTGATGTCATTTGAGATGTCATCAGTGACGTCACTGACCATGTCATGAGTGATGTAATATGTGACGTCATCAGTAGTGCCATGCAGGGGCGCGAGTTATAGTTAGCTCAGCTAACTATAACGGCTGAATTTCTCTGGTTTTAGAAGAGTGAAATGTCAGCCTAACTATAACATCCCTGAAACCTGTGTTTTTTCCAGTGAATTTCTAAGGTTTTTTAAATGTTAATTTCTAACTATGCCTACATAGGTAGGACATGTGCAGAAATAGGAAGAAAAGCGCAGAAAGAAGCAAGAGAAGTGCAGAAAGAGGCAAGAGAAGTGCAGAAAGAGGAACAAAGGTGCAGAAAGAAGCAAGAGAAGTGCAGAAAGAAGCAACAGAGGTACAGAAAGAGGCCTACTTCGACTGTATCGTTTCACAGACTCATACAAAGTAGCCTAATCACTAATCCTTCTCCCAAGATGTCTTAAACCTCACTTTTCTCTTGAAGGTTCACTATTCATCGACTGCTCAGAATGTTAGGCCTACCAAATGTAAAACAGCAATCCTAACCATATCACTGTTGTAAGTCTCACTAAGTTTGTGAAGGTATGCATGTATGTGTCTGTGCTTTTTCCTAGTGACATGTTATATAAAAATAAACATACAAATACTTGAATACCTGTGTTTCAAACAGCATACTCTGTAAATTTGTGTACTAGAAGGTGTATGTATTTCTTTCTGCTCATAATACAGTGCACATGGGTATTCCGTAGTATATTTGAGGGGCTCTATAATACCTACATACGTAAGACATGTCTGCCTATGCAACCGAATAACAGAGCAGAACTGAGAAGATTTGACCACCTACAGGAGAAGCTACCCGCTTTTTAAGCTACCATCTTCAGATGGATAACTCATGTGAAAGTACAAGTACCTCAGTCACAAGAGCACAAAGACCTTTAAACTTGACAGCTTGCACTTCCCATTTGAGCACAGAAAGAGGTGAGAGAGGTACAGAAAGAAGCAAGAGAAGTACAGAAAAAACAAGAGAGGTGCAGAAAGAGCAAGAAATGTGCAGAAATAGGCAAGAGAAGTGCAGAAAGATGCAAGAGAAGTGCAGAAAGACGCAAGAGAAGTGCAGAAAGAGGCAAGAGAAGGACAGAAAGATGCAAGAGAGGTACAGAAAGAAGCAAGAGAGGTGCAGAAAGAGGAAGAAGGGTGTAGAAAGAGGCAAGAGAGGTGCAGAAAGAGGAAGAAAGGTGCAGAAAGAAGCCATAGAAGTACAGAAAGAGGCAAAAGAAGTGCAGAAAGAGGCAAGAGAAGTGCAGAAAGAGGCAAGAGAACTGCAGAAAGAGGCAAGAGAACTGCAGAAAGAGGCAAGAGAAGTACAGAAAGAGGCAAGAAAAGTGCACAAAAAAGCAAGAGAGGTGCAGAAAGAAGCAAGAGAGGTGCAAAAAGAGGAAGAAAGGTGTAGAAAGAGGCAAGAGAGATGCAGAAAGGCAAGAGAAGCGCAGAAAGAGGCAAGAGAAGTGCAGAAAGAGGCAAGAGACGTGCAGAAATGGACAAGACAAATACAGAAAGAGGCAAGAGAAGTGCAGAAAGAAGCAAGAGAGGTGCAGAAAGAAGCAAGAGAAGTACAGAAAGAATCCAGAGAAGTGCAGAAAGAAGCAAGAGAACTACAGAAAGAGGCAAGAGAAGTGCAGAAAGAGGCAAGAGAGGTGCACAAACAGGCAAGAGATGTGCAGAAAAAGGCAAGAGAGATACAGAAAGAAGCAAGAAAAGTGTAGAAAGGAGCAATAGAAGTGCAGAAAGAGGCAATAAAAGTGCAGAAAGAAGAGAGTGGGGTGCAGAAAGAGGCAAGAGATGTGCAGCAAGAGGCAAGTGAGGCGCAGAAAGAGGCAACAGAGGTCCAGAAAGAGGCAAGAGAAGTGCATAAAGAGGCAAGAGAAGTGCAGAAAGAGGTAAGACAGGTGCAGAAAGAGGCAGGAGGTGCAGAAAGAAGCAGGTGAGGTGCAGAAAGAGGCAAGAGAGGTGCATAAAGAGGCAAGTGAGGTGCAGAAATAGGCAAGAGAGGTGCAGAAAGAAGAGAGTGAGGTGCAGAAAGAAGCAAGAGAGATGCAGAAAGAATAGAGAAAGAAGAGAGTGAGCTGCAGACAGAGGCAAGAGAGGTGCAGAAAGAGGCAAGAGAGGTACAGAAAGATGAGAGTGAGGTGCAGAAAAAGGCAAGAGCAGTGCAGAAAGAGGCAAGAGAGGTGCAGAAAGAGGCAAGAGAGGTACAGAAAGAGGCAAGAGGGTTACAGAAAGAAGAGAGTGAGGTGCAGAAAGAGGCAAGAGAAGTGCAGAAAGAGGCAAGTGTGGTGCAGAAAGAGGCCATAGAGGTACAAAAAGACGCAAGAGAAGTGCAGAAAGAGGCAAGAGAAGTACAGAAAGAGGCAAGTGAGATGGAAAATGAGGCAAGAGAGGTACATAAAGAGGCAAGGTAAGTGCAGAAAGAAGAAAGAGAAGTGCAGAAAGAGGATGAAATGTGCAGAAAGGGCAAGAGGGGTGCAGAAAGAGGCAAGAAAAGTACAGACAGATGCAAGAGAGGTACAGAAAGAAGCAAGAGAGGTGCAGAAAGAGGAAGAAAGGTGTAGAAAGAGGCAAGAGAGGTGCAGAAAGAGGTAGAAAGGTGGAGAAAGAAGCCAGAGAAGTACAGAAAGAGGCAAAAGAAGTGCAGAAAGAGGCAAGAGAACTGCAGAAAGACTCAAGAGAAGTGCAGAAAGAAGCAAGAGAGGTGCAGAAAGAAGCAAGAGAGGTGCAAAAAGAAGAATAAAGGTGTGTGAAAGAGGCAAAAGAGGTGCAGAAAGAGGAAGAAAGGTACAGAACGAGTAAGAAATGTGCAGAAAGAGGCAAGAGAAGTGCAGAAAGGCAAGAGAAGTGCAGAAAGAGGCAAGAGAAGTGCAGAAGGAAGCAAGAGAAGTACAGAAAGAGGCAAGAGAAGTGCAGAAAGAAGCAAGAGAGGTGCAGAAAGAAGCAAGAGAAGTACAGAAAGAATCCAGAGAAGTGCAGAAAGAAGCAAGAGAACTACAGAAAGAGGCAAGAGAAGTGCAGAAAGAGGCAAGAGAGGTACACAAACAGGCAAGAGAAGTGCAGAAAAAGGCAAGAGAGGTACAGAAAGAAGCAAGAAAAGTGTAGAAAGGAGCAATAAAAGTGCAGAAAGAGGCAAGAGAAGTGCAGAAAGAGGCAAGTGAGGTGCAGAATGAGGTAACAGAGGTACAGAAAGAGGCAGGAGAAGTGCAGAAAGAAGCAAGAGAAGTGCAGAAAGAGGTAAGACAGGTGCAGAAAGAGGCGAGAGGTGCAGAAAGAAGCTAGTGAGGTGCAGAAAGAGGCAAGAGAGATACAGAAAGAGGCAAGCGAGGTGCAGAAAGAAGCAAGAGAGGTGCAGAAAGAATAGAGAAAGAAGATAGTGAGCTGCAGACAGAGGCAAGAGAGGTACAGAAAGAGGCAAGAGAGGTACAGAAAGATGAGAGTGAGGTGCAGAAACAGGCAAGAGCAGTGCAGAAAGAGGCAATAGAGGTACAGAAAGGGGCAAGAGAGGTGCAGAAAGAAGCAAGAGGGTTACAGAAAGAAGAGGGTGAGGTGCAGAAAGAGGCAAGAGAAGTGCAGAAAGAGGCAAGTGTGGTACAAAAAGAGGCCATAGAGGTACAAAAAGAGGCAAGAGAAGTGCAGAAAGAGGCAAGTGAGATGCAAAATGAGGCAAGAGAGGTACAGAAAGAGGCAAGGGAAGTGCAGAAAGAGGCAAGAGGGTGCAGAAAGAGGCAAGAAAAGTACAGAAAGAGGCAAGAGAAGTACAGAAAGAGGCAAGAGAAGTGCAGAAAGGCAAGAGAAGTGCAGAAAGAGGCAAGAGAAGTACAGAAGGAAGCAAGAGAAGTACAGAAAGAGGCAAGAGAACTGCAGAAAAAAGCAAGAGAGGTGCAGAAAGAAGCAAGAGAAGTACAGAAAGAATCCAGAGAAGTGCAGAAAGAAGCAAGAGAACTACAGAAAGAGGCAAGAGGCAAGAGAAGTGCAGAAAGAGGCAAGAGAGGTGCAGAAACAGGCAAGAGAAGTGCAGAAAAAGGCAAGAGAGGTACAGAAAGAAGCAAGAAAAGTGTAGAAAGGAGCAATAAAAGTGCAGAAAGAGGCAAGAGAAGTGCAGAAAGAGGCAAATGAGGTGCAGACTGAGGTAACAGAGGTACAGAAAGAGGCAGGAGAAGTGCAGAAAGAGGCAAGAGAAGTGCAGAAAGAGGTAAGACAGGTGCAGAAAGAGGCGAGAGGTGCAGAAAGAAGCAAGTGAGGTGCAGAAAGAGGCAAGAGAGGTGCAGGAAGAGGCAAGCGAGGTGCAGAAAGAGGCAAGAGAGGTGCAGAAAGAAGAGAGTGAGGTGCAGAAAGAAGCAAGAGAGGTGCAGAAAGAATAGAGAAAGAAGAGAGTGAGCTGCAGACAGAGGCAAGAGAGGTGCAGAAAGAGGCAAGAGAGGTACAGAAAGATGAGAGTGAGGTGCAGAAACAGGCAAGAGCAGTGCAGAAAGAGGCAAGAGAGGTGCAGAAA
Source organism: Calotriton arnoldi (assembly GCA_963921515.1). NCBI lineage: Eukaryota > Metazoa > Chordata > Amphibia > Caudata > Salamandridae > Calotriton > Calotriton arnoldi. Next base: position 18,226 of record CAWUFW010024187.1, read on the forward strand.
GAGGCAAGAGAGTGCAGAAAGAGGCAAGAGGTTTACAGAAAGAAGAGGGTGAGGTGCAGAAAGAGGCAAGAGAAGTGCAGAAAGAGGCAAGTGTGGTGCAGAAAGAGGCCATAGAGGTACAAAAAGAGGCAAGAGAAGTGCAGAAAGAGGCAAGAGAAGTGCAGAAAGAGGCAAGTGAGATGCAAAATGAGGCAAGAGAAGTACAGACAGAGGCAAGGGAAGTGCAGAAAGAAGAAAGAGAAGTGCAGAAAGAGGATGAAATGTGCAGAAAGAGGCAAGAAGGGTGCCGAAAGAGGCAAGAAAAGTACAGAAAGAGGCAAGAGAAGTGCAGAAAGAGGCAAGAGAAGTGCAGAAAGAAGCAAGAGAAGTGCAGAAAGAAGCAAGAGAAGTGCAGAAAGGGGCAAGACAAGTGCAGAAAGAGGCAATAGAAGTGCAGAAAGAAGCAAGAGAGGTGCAGAAAGAAGCCAGAGAAGTGCAGAAAGAAGCAAGAGAAGTGCAGAAAGAAGCCAGAGAAAAGCAGAAAGAGACAAGAGAGGTGCAGAAAGAGGCAAGAGAAGTGCAGAAAAGGGCAAGAAAGGTGCAGAAAGAAGCAAGAAAAGTGCAGAAAGGAGCAAGGGAAGTGCAGAAAGAGGCAAGAGAGGTGCAGAAAGAAGAGAGTGAGCTGCAGAAAGAGGTAATAGAAGTGCAGAAAGAGGCAAGTGAGGAGCAGAAAGAGGCAACAGAGGTACAGAAAGAGGTAAGAGAAGTGCAGAAGGAGGTAAGAGAGGTGCAGAAAGAGGCAAGAGAGGTGCAGAAAGAGTAAGAAATGTGCAGAAAGATGCAAGAGAAGTACAGAAAGACGCAAGAGAAGTGTAGAAAGAGGCAAGAGAAGTATAGAAAGAGGCAAGAGAAGGACAGAAAGATTCAAGAGAGGTACAGAAAGAAGCAAGAGAGGTGCAGAAAGAGGAAGAAAGGTGTAGAAAGAGGCAAGAGAGGTGCAGAAAGAGGAAGAAAGGTACATAAAGAAGCCAGAGAAGTACAGAAAGAGGCAAAAGAAGTGCAGGAAGAGGCAGGAGAAGTGCAGAAAGAAGCCAGAGAACTGCAGAGAGAGGCAAGAGAAGTGCACAAAGAGGCAAGACAAGTACAGAAAGAGGCAAGAGAAGTGCAGAAAGAAGCAAGAGAGGTGCAGAAAGAAGCCAGAGAAGTGCAGAAAGAAGCAAGAGAAGTGCAGAAAGAAGCCAGAGAAAAGCAGAAAGAGACAAGAGAGGTGCAGAAAGAGGCAAGAGAAGTGCAGAAAAGGGCAAGAAAGGTGCAGAAAGAAGCAAGAAAAGTGCAGAAAGGAGCAAGGGAAGTGCAGAAAGAGGCAAGAGAGGTGCAGAAAGAAGAGAGTGAGCTGCAGAAAGAGGTAATAGAAGTGCAGAAAGAGGCAAGTGAGGAGCAGAAAGAGGCAACAGAGGTACAGAAAGAGGTAAGAGAAGTGCAGAAGGAGGTAAGAGAGGTGCAGAAAGAGGCAAGAGAGATGCAGAAAGAGTAAGAAATGTGCAGAAAGATGCAAGAGAAGTACAGAAAGACGCAAGAGAAGTGTAGAAAGAGGCAAGAGAAGTATAGAAAGAGGCAAGAGAAGGACAGAAAGATTCAAGAGAGGTACAGAAAGAAGCAAGAGAGGTGCAGAAAGAGGAAGAAAGGTGTAGAAAGAGGCAAGAGAGTGCAGAAAGAGGAAGAAAGGTACATAAAGAAGCCAGAGAAGTACAGAAAGAGGCAAAAGAAGTGCAGGAAGAGGCAGGAGAAGTGCAGAAAGAAGCCAGAGAACTGCAGAGAGAGGCAAGAGAAGTGCACAAAGAGGCAAGAGAAGTGCAGAAAGAAGCAAGAGAGGTACAGAAAGAAGCAAGAGAGGTGCAAAAATAGGAAGCAAGGTGTAGAAAGAGGCAAGATAGATGCAGAAAGAAGAAGAAAGGTACAGAAAGAGTAAGAATGTGCAGAGAGAGGCAAGAGCAGTACAGAAAGGCAAGAGAAGTGCAAAAAGAGGCAAGAGAAGTGCAGAAAGAAGCAAGAGAAGTACAGCAAGAGGCAAGAGACGCGCAGAAATGGGCAAGACAAGTACAGAGAGAGGCAAGAGAAGTGCAGAAAGAAGCAAGAGAGGAGCAGAAAGAAGCAAGAGAAGTACAGAAGGAATCCAGAGAAGTGCAGTGTGAGAAGTTGTCCTGGTATATGCTGTTCACTAGTTAAAGTGGACACCTTGCACCAGTACAATTCGACTCTTATGGTAGGTAGGTTTAAGACAACCTTTATAGAAAGCTATCCTAGTGGTAGCTGTGGAGAGCAGCCTTCAGGCTAAGTCTTGGAGGAATGTAAAGCAGCTTGTTTTACCACACAATCTCTTGAATCACCAAATGAAAAGACACCACACAGGTATATATATCAAATATATATGTATTTATTACTAAACAACTCTCTACTAATCTCTTTATGAGATTAGAAGTCAGGAACATATGTACAAGTCAATGTTTTATCAAAATAAGTTAGCACAAGTAAATATCACAATCTTATCTTGGCTAGACCGTGGTCTAGAGCATTTAGAATCGAGGGACCCCAAAGAACCACCCCAGGTAGTTGTAGGAGACCCACAGGGGACGGACGCGGTGTTCAGACACTGGTGCGAGTCCTGTACGAGTCTATGCGAGAGAACGCGATTGAGTTATCAATGTTACAGGTCCCTGGCGTGTTTGAGGCAAACACACCGATCGGTCAGTACGAGTCGAAGGACGCGGATACTGATAGAGTTACAAGGGAGTTGGACGCGATGTGTCTAACACAGACGCGAGCCCTGTACGAGCCAGTGCGATAATCGCACGGGGAAAATAGGAGTTTTAGGGCACTTCTAGGGTAGCTACAAGCAAGCCACTTACAGGGTAAGTAGTTCTAGGGCCCACACCCACAGGAGCACCGTAGTGCTGAAGTTACCTCACCCAGGGAGCCGGGTGCATAGGTGTCCTTTGGTGTCGGGTCGCGGCGTCGTTTTCAATGGGAGCCAGTGAAGGCTTGCTGCTTGCGACAACAGAAGAAATGTCCGTTGGAATCCAAGCCTGGATTCGGAAGGAGGAAGACCTGAAAGCAGAGGGGACAGTGTTCACAGTCACTTGGCAGTGACTCTGGGCAAGGAAGATGAATGCCCACCGTCGTCGACAGCTTCGGGTCGTTCACGGGTGTCTTGACTCTTCGACCACGTGGTCCAGGCAGCGTCGATGATGACCAGGAGCTGGATTCAGTGTGTCCCACGACGTCTGCAGCTTACTGAGGTGTCGGCGACTCGATTGGAGCCAACAAGCCTTGGTAGCAGCAAGTCTCGTGGTGATGAGGAAAAGTCAATGGTGCAGACCAGCAAGGTCTGGGGGACTTACCCAGCAAGGGTAGGTCAGGGCAGGCCTGGAGCAACCAGGGAAGCCCTTTGGTTTTATTAGAAAGTCTTCTGGGGACCCACAAGCCGGCTGGCAAGGGATCACAAAGATGCCTCGGGAGGATCCACTCAACAGGGGCCCACGGTCACTCGGGATGGTGTAGGCCTCTGAATTCGGGAGGGATTTCTGCTAGAGGCTGGGACCACACGTGGTCCAAAGCACAAGTTCGTAGAACGTCGTGGAGGGGTTGCACTTGACAATAGTGCACGGTACCCAGGGGCTGCGGTTCCTCATCACTCGTGGGGTCCACTTGCCTCAGCTTTGCTGGGGACTCACGATGGCCTTGGAGAAGTCAGGAAATCTTCTTCCTGGGCTGCAGGGACTTCGGGCTCCGGCGGGAGCGGCGTAGTTTGCGACCATCGTTGTAGTTTTTGGTGCCTGCCAAGCAGGGGAGTCACTCCTTGACTCCAAGGGAGATTCTTCAGTCTTCCAGAGGTAGTGGAACATCGAAGGTCCGGGATTCTTCTTGAGAGCGTCGTCCAGGGAGATCTAGGTTGCAATGCACAGGTTCCCCCTCTTATACTAAAAAGAAGGGAGGGACTAGCTCTATGACCCCACCTATGGGAGGGTCAGGGGAGTGGGTGGCTACACCCACTTCCCTTTGTCCAGTTTCGCGCCAGAGCAGGGGCAGGTAGCCCCTGAGCTGGTTTGAACTGGCATATGCACAGAGGAGCCTTCTGCTCCCCCAGTGCAGGACTTCAAAGCACTCTAAGAGTGCACCCACCCAGCCCCAATACACTAAACCCTGTCTGGAAGGTGGTCACACCCTCCTGTGACAGGATACCTATTGTTGGGCTTCCTCCACTGCGAGTTTCGGTCATCAGCAGGAGGGCAGCCCAGTGTCTGTGACTGGTGGCATCCATTTTGTGATGCCAGGGCTCTTCAGGATTCTACCGCGTTTCCACAGTAGGTACATGTCTATCCCTCTAGAAGGGTGGAATGCTACCCCCGCTGCCAGAACTGGCGGGGGGTAGTATTCCAAGATGTTTGACACCAAACACAACATGTTTCCGTGCAGCCATCCCAAAGTTAGCATTTAACGCGAGGTTATAATGCGCTTAAGAGTATATGGTCAGGCTGCACTACAAACAGCATCAGAGAAGGGTCTCCGAATGCTGCAGAGGGGCTCTGCTCATGCAGGGGCACCCTCTCACATAGGAACCAAGCACTCTGCCTTCAGGATTGATAAGGCCTGCCATAGGAGTGACTTATAGGTTTATATGTGTGTATCTATGTAGTGATATAGGTAGCCTATATCACAGTAAGGGGTGCATGCACCACCTTACCCAGGCTGCAGTAGCAGGCCTGTGGTGTCAGATTTAGTCTGCTTCCCAGGGGTGGCATAATACATGCTTCAGCCCCTGGTAGGCCTGTGAAGTACCTATGCCCTTGGCACCTAAGGTACCATATACTAGGGACTCATAAGGTACCACAGTATCCAATCACTAGTGCACCTAGAGTGCACTCCAAGTCGTTTAGAGAGAACAGAGAGGCTGGGGCCCTGATTGGCAGGGTCCCAGCCTGACTATAGCCAGAAACCAGTGTAAACATCAGAAAAAAAGTGGGGGCAACATAAGAGGCAGATCCTACTCTCCTACACAACCACCCCCAAACGCAGGGACACTAAACTAACCTTGACCAGTTGAGTCTTCGTGCTCTAAGTGGAAATACCTTGAGAGTCCATCTGCATTGGCATGTTGGGTCCCAGGCCTATGCTCCACTGTATAGTCCATCCCCTGTAGGGAAATGGACCACCTCAAAAGTTTTGGGTTTTCACCTTTCATCTGTTTAAGCCATAGGAGGGGCTTGTGGTCAGTCTGAACTATGAAGTGAGTGCCAAACAAGTATGGCCTCAGCTTCTTCAGGGCCCACACCACAGCAAAGGCCTCCCTCTCTATAGCTGACCAACGTTTCTCTCTAGGGGTCAGCCTCCTGCTAATAAAAGCTACTGGCTGGTCTTGACCTTCATCATTCAGTTGAGACAGTACAGCTCCCACACCCAGCTCAGAAGCATCTGTTTGGACAATGAACTTTTTGGTGTAGTCTGGACTCTGTAAGATGGGGGCAGTGCACATGGCCTGCTTTAGGTCTTCAAATGCCTTCTGACAGCTAGCTGTCCACTGAACCTTTTTTGGCATTTTCTTTGAGGTCAGATCATTCAAGGGGGTCACTATAGATCCATATCCCTTCACAAACCTCCTATAGTACCCAGTCAGGCCTAAGAAGGCTCTCACCTGTGTCTGGGTGGTTGGAGCAACCCATTCCATTATGGTTTGGATTTTGCTCTGTAAAGGCTGAACCTGGCCTCCACCCACAAGGTGGCCCAGGTACACAACCTGACTCTGCCCTATCTGGCACTTAGTGGCCTTGATAGTGAGGCCTGCTTTCTGCAGAGCCTCCAAAACATTTCTGAGGTGGACCAGGTGATCCTGCCAGGAGGAACTAAAGACAGCAATATCATCTAGATAAGCTGAGCAATAAGTTTCCATCCCTGCCAGAACTTTGTTCACCAACCTCTGAAAAGTGGCAGGTGCATTTTTCAATCCAAAGGGCATCACCACAAAGTGGTAGTGCCCACCAGGGGTCGAAAATGCTGTTTTGGCTTTTGCATCATCAGCTAACCTGATCTGCCAGTAGCCAGCTGTTAGGTCAAATGTACTCAGATACTTGGCTGAGGCCAAAGTATCAATCAGCTCATCTGCCCTTGGTATGGGATAGGCATCAGTCCTGGTGACTGCATTGAGGCCTCTGTAGTCTACACAAAACCTCATTTCTTTCTTACCACCCTGGGTATGAGGCTTGGGTACTAGGACTACTGGGCTAGCCCAAGGGCTATCTGAAGGCTCAATCACACCTAACTCCAACATTTTCTGGACTTCAGTCCTGATACAGTCCCTGACATGGTCAGGTTGCCTGTAGATCTTACTCTTGACAGGCAGACTGTCCCCAGTGTCCACCTCATGGGTGCACCAGGTAGTCTGACTAGGGGTCAGGCTAAACATATGTCTGTACTGCTGCAGAACTTGTCTGCACTCAGTTTGCTGATGGTCAGTGAGGCTGCTTGCCAAAGCAACACCATCTACTGACCCATCATCAGGGTTCTGTGAGAGCAGGTCAGGGAGAGGGTCACTCTCCTCCTCCTGTTCCTCATCAGTTGCCATGAGCAAGCCCATGTCAGCCCTGTCAACATATGGTTTCAATCTGTTGACATGGAGCACCCTCAGGGGGCTCCTGGGAGTTCCAAGATTCACCAGATAGGTGACTTCTCCCTTTTGCTCAACTATTGTATGGGGGCCACTCCATTTGTCTTGGAGGGCTGCTGGGGCCACAGGCTCCAACACCCACACTTTCTGTCCTGGCTGGTACACAGTCAGCACAGCCTTTTGGTCATGCCAAGCTTTTTGTAATTCTTGGCTGGCCTCCAGGTTTTGGTTGCCTTTTTCATGTATTCGGCCATCCTGGAGCGGAGACCAAGTACATAGTCCATCACATCCTGTTTGGGGGTTTGAGAGGTAACTCCCAGCCCTCTTTTACCAAACATAATGGACCTCTTACAGGATGCCCAAACAGAAGCTCAAATGGGCTGTAACCAACCCCCTTCTGTGGAACCTCTCTGTATGCAAACAACAGGCAGGTAAGAAGAAGGTCCCAATTCCGCCTAAGCTTCTCTGGGAGTCCTTTAATCATTCCCTTAAGGGTTTTGTTGAAGCGTTCAACCAACCCATTGCATTGTGGGTGATAGGGGGTGGTGAACTTATAAGTTACACCAAACTCCTTCCACATTGCTTTCAAATATCCTGACATGAAGTTTGTACCTCTGTCAGAGATGACCTCCTTCGGGAAACCCACTCTGGAGAAAACTCCAATGAGAGCTCTTGCCACCACAGGACCTGTGGTGGTCCTCAGGGGAATTGCCTCTGGGTACCTGGTGGCATGATCCACTACCACCAGGATAAATCTGTGCCCAGATGCAGTTTGAGGGTCAAAGGGACCAACAATGTCAATCCCTACCCTTTCAAAGGGTACCCCCACCACAGGTAGTGGTATCAGGGGGGCCTTTGTTGTGCCACCTGCCTTGCCACTGGCTTGGCAGGTGACACAGGAGCGACAAAACTCCTTTGTGTCCTCTGACATATGTGGCCAATGAAAATGTGGAACAAGCCTGTCCCAGGTCTTGTTTTGGCCCAAGTGACCTGCCAAAGGGATATCATGTGCTAGGGTCAAGAGGAACCCCCTAAACCTCTGAGGTATTACCAACCTCCTGGTGGCTCCAGGGGCTGGATCTCTACCCTCAGAATATAGGAGTCCCTCATCCCAGTAAACTTTATGGGACCCACTAGCACTCCCAGCAGCCTCAGCAGCAGCCTGCTGTCTGAGGGGTTCAAGAGAGGGGCAGCACTGTTGCTCCTTACTCAGATCTTCCCTAGAAGGGCCCCCTGCCCCCAAGAACTCAACCTGATCAGGCTCAAGTTCCTCTGGGGCAGTTCCTTCTTCAGGGTCTGCTCCTCCTCCCTGGGGAGGGGAATCTGTGATCTGAGACAGAGGGGAAGGCACTGCCTTAACCCTACTGTTCCTCCTCTTGGGAAGCATCTGGTCCATAATTTCAGGATCCAGAGCTGATTCAGTGTCATGCATTTTGGCTTGTGACCTGGTCACAGCAAATACCTCTGCATGGATGCCCAACATCTCAGCATGAGTCCATAACTCTACTTCAGACCAGGCTGAAGTTTCTAGATCATCGCCCAATAGACACTCTACAGGGAGGTCTGCACTGACTACAACCTTCTTGAGGCCAGTTACCCCTCCCCAGGAGAAATTCACAACTGCCAGACTATGGTTGGTCCTGACATTGCTTGCATTGGTCACCTGGTACATTTCGCCCAGGATGATCTGTCCAGGGTCCACAAGATCCTCTGCCACCATGGTGACACTAGCACCTGTGTCCCTAAATGCCAAAGCCTGTTTGCCATTTATTACAGGCTGCTGTTTGTATTTGCCCAGATTACTGGGGCTTACTAGGAAGGACATGTCAATGTCTCCATCACAAATCAGCATTGCCTGCGTGGTTACTCTGACTAGGTCAGAGTCCACTTCAGAACCCAGGGTCAACCCTACTACACCCTTCTTCTGAGTACCACCTCCACCAGTAGCTGGACTAGGGGGAACAGTTGCCTTAGGGGCAGGAGTGGTGGTGGTTTGGTCTTTGGACTTGTTACAGTCAGAAGTCCAGTGCCCTTTCTGTTTACAGAATTTGCACCAGGGCTTCTTTTGGCCTTTTCCCTTGTTGGATTGTGACTCCCCACCAGATGCAGATTTTGGGGCCCTTGTGAAGACTTCTGGTCTGTTGACTTATCCCCACCTTTCTCAGAGCCCTTAGAATCCTGCTTCTTGGTGTCACCCCCTTGGTTCTGGGTTTTCTGCCTCACCCTGGTTCTGACCCACTTGTCTGCCTTCTTTCCCAATTCTTGGGGAGAGGTCAGATCGGAGTCCACCAGGTATTGATGCAACAACTGGTTCTGGCAATTATTAAGGATCTGTTCTCTTATCATTAGATTATACAATCCCTTGAAATCCGTAACCCTACTGCCAACCAGCCAACCCTCCAGAGCCTTGGTTGCACAATCTACAAAGTCAGTCCAGTCCTGAGTCTGTTCCTTCTGGGTGTCTCTGAACTTCAACCTGTACTGCTCAGTGGTTAAGCCAAACCCATCTATCAGTGCACTCTTCAGGACTTCATAGTCATCAGCATCCTCTTCTCTAACAGTGAGGAGCTTGTCTCTACCTTTATCTGAAAAGGAGAGCCACAAGATTGCTGCCCACTGCTTTTGGGGGACCTGTTGTACTCTACAGGCCCTTTCCATAGCAGTTATCCACTTATGGATATCATCCCCACTCTGGTAGGAAGGAACAACCTTGCTCAGGTTCCTATGGTCTGGAATATAGTCTCTGCCTCTAGGGACACTGTTGCTGCCACCAGGGGGTTCTAACCCCTCTTTTCTAGAAGCTCTCTGGTGCTCAAAGGCTTCTCTATCTAATGCCAACTGCTTGGTTTTGAGGGCAAATCTTGCTTCCTCATACTGCAGCAGTTTGCACAGTCTTTCAGAGGAGGTCTCTCTTCTTTGGAAGTAGGAGTTCCTCTGCTGGACAAATTCTCTGCCAGAGTGATAGGAGCGGTCAGAGTCTCTAGAAAGGGACCTGTGCCTCTCCTCCACTGTGTCAGTTCTCTTAGGGAGAATTCCTCTGTCCTTTTCAGACCCCTTGGGGCCTGGCCCTACAATCACAGAGTCTTGGTCAACTTGATGTTCATCATCTGACCCAGACACTGTAATTGACCCACCCCCTGATTCAGACCCATTAGCTCCTAGAGCTAATCTAAGATCATCTGCTGTCAGCAGATCTATCAGGTGTAGTGTGGAGGGACTCTGTCCTATCTTCAGGTGCCTCTCAGCACACATGGCTTTCAAGTCAGAGAAAGTCATGTCCTTATACTGAAGCTGGGTGGATCCACTGGGTCCATCCCTTAAGGACATTCTAGTGTTGTGCAGTGTTGTACTACCTACACTAGTTTGTGGCCTACTGATCCTAGCTTGAGCTGTAGAAAGGGTGTGCTATCCCTTGGCACACAGCTCTAAGTTCAGTAGAACTTATTGATACTAAGCTTGACTTTATATGTACCTTGAGTACCTATAGTGGTTTTCAGTTAGTAATTCAAATAGAGATTTTCTGGTAAAATAATAGCAAGCTGGAATCCCACACGCTGCCACCAATGTGAGAAGTTGGCCTGGTATATGCTGTTCACTAGTTAAAGTGGACACCTTGCACCAGTACAATTCGACTCTTATGGTAGGTAGGTTTAAGACAACCTTTATAGAAAGCTATCCTAGTGGTAGCTGTGGAGAGCAGCCTTCAGGCTAAGTCTTGGACGAATGTAAAGCAGCTTGTTTTACCACACAATCTCTTGAATCACCAAATGAAAAGACACCACACAGGTATATATATCAAATATATAGGTATTTATTACTAAACAACTCTCTACTAATCTCTTTATGAGATTAGAAGTCAGGAACATATGTAAAAGTCAATGTTTCATCAAAATAAGTTAGCACAAGTAAATATCACAATCTTATCTTGGCTAGACCGTGGTCTAGAGCATTTCGAATCGAGGGACCCCAAAGAACCACCCCAGGTAGTTGTAGGAGACCCACAGGGGACGGACGCGGTGTTCAGACACTGGTGCGAGTCCTGTATGAGTCTATGCGAGAGAACGCGATTGAGTTATCAATGTTACAGGTCCCTGGCGTGTTCGAGGCTGTGAGAAGTTGGCCTGGTATATGCTGTCCACTACTTATAGTGGGCACCTTGCACCAGTCCAAACAACCCCTTATTGGAGATAGTTTAAAGACAACCTTTATTGAAAGCTATCCTAGTGGTAGCTATGGAGAGCAGCCTTCAGGCTAAGTCTTGAAGGAATGTAAAGCAGCTTGTTTTACCAGTCTATAATCTCTTGAGTGACCAAATGAAAGAGGACCACACCAGGTATATATTCAAAATATATGTATTTATTGCTAAACACACCCCTCTAGTCTCTTTATGAGGCTAGAGTTCGAAAGTACATAAGTTATAAGTTAGTTATCAACAGTAATAGCACAAATACACGTTTGAGCCCTAGGGGCGTACCAAACCATATACCAATAAAGTGGTATAAGAACCACGACTGAGCTAGACACAAGGCCTAGAGCCTGTAGAAGTGCTTGGACCACAAGGAACCACCCAAGGTAGTGACACAGGGGACCCACAGGGGACGCGTGCAGTGTGAGAACACAGCCGCGAATCGCCGTTGACTTCTATGGGGAAAGTCGCGGTTGGAATTTTAAAGAAAAGGGACACTTAGAGGAGGACTTGGAGCAAACCCCTTTAGAACTGGGTCGTTCTAGAGTCTATACCCACGGGAGCACCGGAGTACTCGAGTTACCTCACCCAGGGAAGCCGGGTGCATAGGTGTCTTTCGGGGTCGGGTTTCGTCGTCGGTTTCAATGGCGATCTGCTGCAAAGTGCTGCTGGCGGCCAAGTCGAAAGTGTTCGGGTGGATCCAAAGGTGGATCGAAGATCTGAAGAACCTGAAAGCAGAGGGGACAGAGTCTGGGTCACTAGCCAGTGACCAGGAAGGCGATGAGCGGATGCCCACCGATGTCGGGTGCTTCAGGTAGGTTGATGGTCATCTTGACTCTTCAGCCACGAGGTCCAGGAGGCGTCGACGATGACCAGGAGCTGGATTCGAGCTGTCCCACGACGTCTGTCGATTGCAGGGGTGTCGGCGACCAGATTGGACCCAACAAGCCTTGGCAACGGCAAGTCTCGTGGAAATAGAAGAAGGACGGTGGTGCAGACCAGCAAGGTCTGAGGGACTCACCCAGCGAGGGTAAGTCAGGGCACGCCTGGAGCAACCAGGGAAGCCCAAGCAGAAGAAGATTGGCCTTCGGGAGGGCCCACTAGCCAACGGACTAGCGACCGCGAAGGAGCCTCGAGTGGACGCACTTAGAGCTAACTCATGGGACACTCGTGGAGTGGAGGCCAGTGATCTTCGGTGCAGTCGGTGCTGGAGGCGGGGGCTACTAGGAGCCCAAAGCACAACTTCGTGGGAGACCAGGAAGAGGATGCACTTGCAAATGTGCTTGGTGTCCAGGGGTCACGGTTCCACGTTACCCACGACAGCTACGGGCCTCAGCTTTGCTGGGGACTCAGGGCAAGCTCTCGGTGAAGTCTGGAAATCTACCTCTGGTGATGCAAAGACTTCAGCGTCCGGCGGGAGCTTCAGCAATGCAGACCGGACAATTGCTTCGTTGGTGCCTGCCAAGCAGGGAGTCACTCCTTGACCCCAAGGGAGATTCTTCAGTCCTCTAATCTTAAAGTAGAGCGTCGAAGGTCCAGGATTCTGTATCAGAGTTTCATCCAGGTAAATCTAAAGTCCTAAGGACTGGGGTCCCATACTTATACTAAGTTAGAGGGTTGGACATACTCTGGGGACCCACCTATGGGAGGGTCAGGGAAGAGGGGTGGTTACACCCATTCCCTTTGTCCAGTTTCGTGCCAGAGCAGGGGCTGGAAGCCCCTGAGCCAGTTTGAACTGGGGTATGCACAGGGACACCAAATGTGCCCCCAGTGCAGGACTTCAAAGCACCAGAGAGTGCTCCCGCCCAGCCCCAATACACATTATCCTGTCTGGGGAGGTGGTTACACCTCCCTGGGACAGGAAACCTATTGTCCAGGCCTCCCCTGCCGGAGTTTCAGTCAGCAGCAGGAGGCCAGACCCGTGTCTGTGGCAGCGGCATCCATTTTGTGATGCCAGGGCTTGGAAAGAAGTTACCGGGCAGGCCGGTGTGTACATGTCTCTCCCTCTAGAAGGGTGGAATGCTACCCCCGCCGCCAGAACTGGCGGGGGGTAGTATTCCAAGATGTTTGACACCAAACACGACATGTTTCCGTGCAGCCATCCCAAAGTTAGCATTTAACGCGAGGTTATAATGCGCTTAAGAGTATATGGTCAGGCTGCACTACAAACAGCATCAGAGAAGGGTCTCCGAACGCTGCAGAGGGGCTCTGCTCATGCAGGGGCACCCTCTCACATAGGAACCAAGCACTCTGCCTTCAGGATTGACAAGGCCTGCCATAGGAGTGACTTATAGGTTTATATGTGTGTATGTATGTAGTGATATAGGTAACCTATATCACAGTAAGGGGTACCTGCACCACCTTACCCAGGCTGCAGTAGCAGACCTGTGGTGTCCTTTGGCTGGCCTTCCAGGGGTGGCACAATACATGCTTCAGCCCCTGGCAGGTCTCTGAGGTACCTATGCCCTGGGTACATAGTATACCATATACTAGGGACTTACAAGGGCACTCCAGATTCCAATCAGAGATGTGCCTAAGGCACATGGAAACCATTTTAGAGAGGAAGCAGCTAGGCTGGGGTTCTGATTAGCAGGGCCCCAGCCAGACTAAAGTCGAAAAACAGTGAAGCATCAGCAAAAAGTGGGGGTACCCATGTGAAGCAGATCCTACTCTCCTACACAACCCCCCAAACGAAGGGACATTAAACTAACCTTGTCCAGTTGAGTCTTCATGTTCTAAGTGGAAGTACCTAGAGAGTCCATCTGCATTGGCATGGTTACTCCCAGGTCTATGTTCCACTGTAAAGTCCATCCCCTGTAGGGAAATGGACCACCTAAGCAGTTTGGGGTTTTCACCCTTCATTTGTTTTAGCCATAAGAGGGGCTTATGGTCTGTTTGAACAAGGAAGTGAGTACCAAACAAGTATGGCCTCAACTTCTTCAGAGCCCAGACCACAGCAAAGGCCTCCCTCTCAATGGCTGACCAACGTTTCTCTCTAGGGGTCAGCCTTCTGCTAATAAAAGCTACTGGCTGATCCTGACCTTCATCATTCAATTGTGACAGTACAGCCCCTACCCCCAATTCAGATGCATCTGTTTGGACAATGAACTTCTTGGAGTAATCAGGACTCTGTAGAATGGGAGCAGTGCACATGGCCTGCTTTAGGTCATCAAATGCCTTTTGACAGCTAACTGTCCACTGAACCTTTTTGGGCATTTTCTTGGAAGTTAAGTCATTCAGGGGTGTCACTATTGATCCATACCCCTTGACAAATCTCCTATAGTACCCAGTCAGGCCTAAAAAGGCTCTCACCTGAGTCTGGGTAGTTGGAGCAGTCCAGTCCATGATGGTCTGGATCTTGCTCTGCAAGGGTTGAACCTGGCCTCCACCCACAAGGTGGCCCAGGTACACAACCTGACTCTGCCCTATCTGGCACTTTGTGGCCTTGATAGTCAGGCCTGCTTTCTGCAGGGCCTGCAAAACATTTCTGAGGTGGACCAGGTGATCCTCCCAGGTGGAGCTAAAGACAGCAATATCATCTAGATATGCTGCACTATAGGCTTCAGACCTGTAAGGACTGTATTCACCAACCTCTGAAAAGTGGCAGGTGCATTCTTCAGACCAAAGGGCATTACCACAAATTGATAATGCCCACTAGGGGTTGAGAATGCTGTCTTTGGCTTTGCATCATCAGCTAGTCTGATCTGCCAGTAGCCAGCTGTCAGGTCAAATGTGCTTAGATACTTGGCTGAGGCCAAAGTGTCTATTAGCTCATCTGCCCTAGGTATTGGATGGGCATCAGTCCTAGTGACTGCATTGAGACCCCTGTAGTCCACACAAAACCTCATCTCTCTTTTCCCACCACTGGTGTGAGGTTTTGGCACAAGGACCACTGGACTAGCCCAAGGGCTATCTGAGGGTTCAATAACTCCCAAATCCAACATCTTCTGGACTTCTGTCCTGATACAGTCCCTGACATGGTCAGGTTGCCTATAAATCTTATTTTTAATAGGCAGACTGTCCCCAGTGTCCACTTCATGAGTGCACCAGGTGGTCTGACTTGGAGTCAAAGAGAACATATGTCTGTACTGATTGAGCACTTGTCTACAATCAGTTTGCTGCTGAGCAGTGAGGCTGCCTGCCAAGGCTACACCATCCACTGACCCATCATCAGGGTTCTGTGAGAGCAGGTCAGGGAGTGGGTCACTCTCTTCCTCCTGTCCCTCATCAGTAGCCATGAGCAAGCCCATGTCTGCCCTGTCCACATATGGTTTTAATCTGTTGACATGGAGAACCCTGTGGGGACTCCTGGGTGTTCCTAGGTCTACTAAGTAGGTAACCTCACCCTTCTGTTCAACAATGGTATGGGGTCCACTCCATTTGTCTTGGAGAGCTGCTGAGGCCACTGGCTCCAACACCCACACCTTCTGTCCTGGCTGGTAAACAGTCAGTACAGCCTTTTGGTCATGCCAGGCTTTTTGGAGTTCCTGGCTAGCCTCAAGGTTTTTAGTTCCCCTTTTCATGTACTCAGCCATCCTGGAGCGGAGACCAAGTACATAGTCCACTATGTCTTGCTTTGGGGGCTTGAGAGGTAACTCCCATCCTTCCTTCACCAAGCACAATGGACCCCTGACAGGGTGACCAAACAAAAGTTCAAAAGGGCTGTAGCCAACCCCTTTTGAGGCACCTCCCTGTATGCAAATAAAAGGCAGGGCAAGAGTATGTCCCATCTTCGCCTAAGCTTCTCTGGGAGCCCTTTAATCATGCCCTTCAAGGTTTTGTTGAATCTCTCAACTAAACCATTGCATTGTGGGTGATAGGGTGTGGTGAACTTGTAAGTCACTCCACACTCCTTCCACATTGCTTTCAAGTATCCAGACATAAAGTTAGCACCCCTGTCTGATACAACCTCCTTAGGGAAGTCCACTCTTGAGAAAATTCCCAGGAGGGCTCTTGCCACCACAGGTGCTGTAGTGGTCCTAAGGGGAATAGCCTCTGGGTACCTGGTGGCATGATCCACTACCACCAGGATAAACCTGTGCCCAGATGCTGTTTGGGGATCCATGGGACCAACAATGTCAATCCCCACCCTTTCAAAGGGAACCCCCACCACAGGTAGTGGTATCAGGGGGCCTTTGTAGTGCCACCTGCCTTGCCACTGGCCTGGCAGGTTACACAGGAGCGACAAAACTCCTTGGTGTCTTCAGACATGTGGGGCCAGTGAAAGTGAGGGACAATCCTGTCCCAAGTCTTGTTCTGGCCCAGGTGACCTGCTAAGGGAATGTCATGGGCTAGGGTCAATAGGAAGCCCCTGAACTTCAGAGGTATAACCAACCTCCTGGTGGCACCAGGCTTGGGGTCTCTACACTCTGAGTA
Source organism: Calotriton arnoldi (assembly GCA_963921515.1). NCBI lineage: Eukaryota > Metazoa > Chordata > Amphibia > Caudata > Salamandridae > Calotriton > Calotriton arnoldi. The sequence continues at coordinate 34,425 of CAWUFW010024187.1, forward strand.
CAAGAGTCCATCATCCCAATACACTGTATGGGGACCACTAGCTTTCCCAGCAGCCTCAGCAGCAGCTTGCTGTCTGAGGGGTTCAAGAGAGGGGCAGCTCTGCTGCTCCTGGCTCAGATCTGCCCTGGAAGGGCCCCCTGTCCCCAAGAACTCAACCTGATCAGGTTCAAGCTCCTCTGGGACAGTTCCTTCCTCAGGACTGAGATCATCTCCCTGAAGAGACTGATCTTCCTTCTGAGCCAAGGTGGAAGGCACTGCCTTTACCCTACTACTCCTCTTCTTGGAGGGCACTTGGTCCATTATTCCAGAATCCAAGGCCTGTTCAGTGTTAGACATTTTGGCCTGTGACCTGGTCACAGCAAACACATCTGCAGGGATGCCCAGCATTTCTGCATGGGTCCTGAGCTCCACTTCTGCCCAAGCTGAAGTTTCCAGATCATTGCCAAGCAAGCATTCAACTGGTAGGTCTGCACTTACCACAACCTTCTTAAGGCCAGTTACCCCTCCCCAGGAGAAGTTAACAACTGCCAGAGTATGGTCTGTTCTGACATTGCTAGCATTGGTCACTTGGTACCTTTCACCAAGTATAATCTGCCCAGGATCCTCAAGGTCTTGTGTCACCATGGTGACACTTGCCCCTGTGTCCCTAAATGCCAAAGCCTCTTTTCCATTTATTAAGGGCTGTTGTCTGTACTTGCCCAGATTACTGGGACTCACAGAGGAGGTCACATCCATGCCTCCATCACAGACTAGTACAGCCTGAGTGAGTTCTCTGACTAGGTCAGAGCTCATCTCCTTACCCAGGGTCAACCCTACTAACCCCTTGGCCTGTGTATTCCCACCACCAACTGTAACTGCACTAGGGGGAGCAGGTGCCTTAGGGGCATTGGTGGGGCCTGGAGTAGAGTCATTGGACTTGGTGCAATCACTGGTCCAGTGGGTCTTTTGCTTACAGACCTTGCACCATGGTTTCATTTGGCCTTTCCCTTTGTTAGACTGTGAATCCCCCCCTGAAGAAGATTTTTGGGGGCCTTGTGAAGACTTCTGGTCTTTACCCTTCTCCCCACCCTTATCAGAGTTCTTAGAATCTTGCTTCTTTGGGTCACCACCTTGGTTCTGTACCTTCTGCCTCACCCTGGTTCTGACCCATTTGTCTGCCTTCTTTCCCAATTCTTGGGGAGAGGTCAGATCAGAGTCCACCAGGTACTGATGCAACAGTTGATTTTGACAGTTATTAAGAATCTGCTCCCTCATGATAAGATTGTACAATCCTGTGAAGTCACATACCTTACTGCCCATCAACCAACCTTCCAGAGCCTTAGCAGAACAATCCACATAGTCTACCCAGTCTTGAGTCTGTGCTTTTTGGGTATCTCTGAACTTTAACCTGTATTGTTCAGTTGTTAGGCCAAACCCATCAATCAGAGCACTCTTCAAGACTTTGTAATTGTCAGCATCCTCTTCTCTTACAGTGAGGAGCTTGTCTCTACCTTTGTCTGCAAAGGAGAGCCACAAGATTGCTGCCCACTGCTCCTGAGGGACCCTCTGTACTTTACAGGCCCTCTCCAGTGCAGTTATCCATTTGTGGATGTCATCCCCACTCTGGTAGGGAGGGACAATCTTGCTCAGGTTTCTATGGTCATGTGACCTTTCCCTATCTCTGGGGAAACTGCTGCCACCATGGGACTCTAGTCCCAACTTTTTCTCTCTCTATAGAGATCTAGGGACTCCCTGTCTATAGCCAATTGCTGTTTTCTGAGTTCAAGCTGGGCTTGCTCATACTGAATCAGTCTCTTCCTCCTCTCATGAGAGGATTCCCTTCCATGAGAGGAGACAGAGGTCCCTACTGAGGTGTCAGAGTGGTTAGACTCCTGAGAAGGAGATCTAGTCCTTCTGGGCACACTCACAACTCTTCCTGGGGGGCAAAGGGGAGGTCATTCTGATCCTCCTCCTCCTCCACAGGAGGAATTGGGTTTTCCAGGTCAAGGTCATTTTCACCTTCCTGGCCAGTTTCAGAGGGGGGCCCTGGGTTTCTTCACCCCTGACCCCTTCCTCATTTTCTGCCCCACCCTCTCTGCCTACCCCTTCAGACCCTAGGGGCCTGCTGAGATCATCAGACAGTAGCACCTCCCTGAGGTGTTGGGTGCTGGCACTTTTGCCTGCCTTCAGCTTCCTAGTATTGCACAATGCTCTCAATTCCAAGAATGGGAGATTATCATACTTGGAGGGAAGAAGCCCACTGGCTTCTGGCAAGGACTCACTGGGTCCTGGCTTTGAAGACATTACTAGTGAGGTGTGGTGTATGCACTACCTACTCTAGTGTGGCCTACTAAACTCTCTTGAGTTGTAGAAAGGGTGTGCTATCCCTTAACACACAACTCTAAGTTCAGTAGAACTTACTGTATCCTAAGCTTGTTTTATATGTACCTAAGGTACCCTTAGTGGTTTTCAGTTGATCAATTCAATTGAGATTATCTGGTAAAACAATAGCAAGCTGGAATCCCACACGCTGCACACCAATGTGAGAAGTTGGCCTGGTATATGCTGTCCACTAATTATAGTGGGCACCTTGCACCAGTCCAAACAACCCCTTATTGGAGATAGGTTAAAGACAACCTTTATTGAAAGCTATCCTAGTGGTAGCTATGGAGAGCAGCCTTCAGGCTAAGTCTTGAAGGAATGTAAAGCAGCTTGTTTTACCAGTCTATAATCTCTTGAGTGACCAAATGAAAGAGGACCACACCAGGTATATATTCAAAATATATGTATTTATTGCTAAACACACCCCTCTAGTCTCTTTATGAGGCTGGAGTTTGAAGTACATAAGTTATAAGTTAGTTATCAACAGTAATAGCACAAATACACGTTTGAGCCCTAGGGGCGTACCAAACCATATACCAATAAAGTGGTATAAGAACCACGACTGAGCTAGACACAAGGCCTAGAGCCTGTAGAAGTGCTTGGACCACAAGGAACCACCCAAGGTAGTGACACAGGGGACCTACGGAGGACGCGTGCAGTGTGAGAACACAGCCGGGAATCTCCGTTGACTTCTATGGGGAAAGTCGCGGTTGGAATTTCAAAGAAAAGGGACACTTAGAGCAAACCCCTTTAGAACTGGGTTGTTCTAGAGTCTATACCCACGGGAGCACCGGAGTACTCGAGTTACCTCACCCAGGGAAGCCGGGTGCATAGGTGTCTTTCGGGGTCGGGTTTCGTCGTCGGTTTCAATGGCGATCTGCTGCAAAGTGCTGCTGGCGGCCAAGTCGAAAGTGTTCGGGTGGATCCAAAGGTGGATCGAAGATCTGAAGAACCTGAAAGCAGAGGGGACAGAGTCTGGGTCACTAGCCAGTGACCAGGAAGGCGATGAGCGGATGCCCACCGATGTCGGGTGCTTCAGGTAGGTTGACGGTCGTCTTGACTCTTCAGCCACGAGGTCCAGGAGGCGTCGACGATGACCAGGAGCTGGATTCAAGCTGTCCCACAACGTCTGTCGATTGCTGAGGTGTCGGCGACCAGATTGGACCCTACAAGCCTTGGCAACGGCAAGTCTTGTGGAAATAGAAGAAGGACGGTGGTGCAGACCAGCAAGGTCTGAGGGACTCACCCAGCGAGGGTAAGTCAGGGCACACCTGGAGCAACCAGGGAAGCCCAAGCAGAAGAAGATTGGCCTTCGGGAGGGCCCACTAGCCAACGGACTAGCGACCGCGAAGGAGCCTCGAGTGGACGCACTTAGAGCTGGCTCACGGGACACTCGTGGAGTGGAGGCCAGTGATCTTCGGTGCAGTCGGTGCTGGAGGCGGGGGCTACTCGGAGCCCAAAGCACAACTTCATGGGAGACCAGGAAGAGGATGCACTTGCAAATGTGCTCGGTGTCCAGGGGTCATGGTTCCACGTTACCCACGACAGCTACGGGCCTCAGCTTTGCTGGGGACTCAGGGCAGCCTCGGGGAAGTCTGGAAATCTACCTCTGGTGATGCAAAGACCTCGGCGTCCGGCGGGAGCTTCAGCGATGCAGACCGGACAATTGCTTCGTTGGTGCCTGCCAAGCAGGGGAGTCACTCCTTGACCCCAAGGGAGATTCTTCAGTCCTCTAATCTTAAAGTAGAGCGTCGAAGGTCCAGGATTCTGTATCAGAGTTTCGTCCAGGTAAATCTAAAGTCCTAAGGACTGGGGTCCCATACTTATACCAAGTTAGGGGGTTGGACATACTCTGGGGACCCACCTATGGGAGGGTCAGGGCAGAGGGGTGGTTACACCCCTTTCCCTTTGTCCAGTTTCGCGCCAGAGCAGGGGCTGGAAGCCCCTGAGCCGGTTTGAACTGGGGTATGCACAGGGACACCAAATGTGCCCCCAGTGCAGGACTTCAAAGCACTCAGAGAGTGCTCCCGCCCAGCCCCAATACACATTATCCTGTCTGGGGAGGTGGTTACACCTCCCTGGGACAGGAAACCTATTGTCCAGGCCTCCCCTGCCGGAGTTTCAGTCAGCAGCAGGAGGCCAGACCCGTGTCTGTGGCAGCAGCATCCATTTTGTGATGCCAGGGCTCTGGAAAGAAGTTACCGGGCAGGCCGGTGTGTACATGTCTCTCCCTCTAGAAGGGTGGAATGCTACCCCTGCCGCCAGAACTGGCGGGGGGTAGTATTCCAAGATGTTTGACACCAAACACGACATGTTTCCGTGCAGCCATCCCAAAGTTAGCATTTAACGCGAGGTTATAATGCACTTAAGAGTATATGGTCAGGCTGCACTACAAACAGCATCAGAGAAGGGTCTCCGAACGCTGCAGAGGGGCTCTGCTCATGCAGGGGCACCCTCTCACATAGGAACCAAGCACTCTGCCTTCAGGATTGACAAGGCCTGCCATAGGAGTGACTTATAGGTTTATATGTGTGTATGTAATGGTAGTGATATAGGTAACCTATATCACAGTAAGTGGTGCATGCACCACCTTACCCAGGCTGCAGTAGCAGACCTGTGGTGTCATTTTGGCTGGCCTTCCAGGGGTGGCACAATACATGCTTCAGCCCCTGGCAGGCCTCTGAGGTACCTATGCCCTGGGTACATAGTATACCATATACTAGGGACTTACAAGGGCACTCCAGATTCCAAACAGAGATGTGCCTAAGGCACATGGAAACCATTTTAGAGAGGAAGCAGCTAGGCTGAGGTTCTGATTAGCAGGGCCCCAGCCAGACTAAAGTCGAAAAACAGTGAAGCATCAGCAAAAAGTGGGGGTACCCATGTGAAGCAGATCCTACTCTCCTACAGAGGCGAACACACCGATCGGTCAGTACGACTCGAAGGACGCGGATACTGATAGAGTTACAAGGGAGTTGGACGCGATGTGTCTAACACAGACGCGAGCCCTGTACGAGCCAGTGCGATAATCGTACGGGGAAAATAGGAGTTTTAGGGCACTTCTAGGGTAGCTACAAGCAAGCCACTTACAGGGTAAGTAGTTCTAGGTCCCACACCCACAGGAGCACCGTAGTGCTGAAGTTACCTCACCCAGGGGAGCCGGGTGCATAGGTGTCCTTTGGTGTCGGGTCGCGGCGTCGTTTTCAATGGGAGCCAGTGAAGACTTGCTGCTTGCGACGACAGAAGAAGTGTCCTTTGGAATCCAAGCCTGAATTCGGAAGGAGGAAGACCTGAAAGCAGAGGGGACAGTGTTCACAGTCACTTGGCAGTGACTCTGGGCAAGGAAGATGAATGCCCACCGTCGTCGACAGCTTCGGGTCATTCACGGGTGTCTTGACTCTTTGACCACGTGGTCCAGGCAGCATCGATGATGACCAGGAGCTGGATTCAGTGTGTCCCACGACGTCTGCAGCTTACTGACATGTCGGCGACTCGATTGGAGCCAACAAGTCTTAGTAGCAGCAAGTCTCGTGGTGATGAGGAAAAGTCAATGGTGCAGACCAGCAAGGTCTGGGGGACTTACCCAGCAAGGGTAGGTTAGGGCAGGCCTGGAGCAATCAGGGGAGCCCTTTGGTTTTGTTGGAAAGTCTTCTGGAGACCCACAACCCGGCTGGCAAGGGATTGCAAAGGCGCCTCGGGAGGATCCACTCAACAGGGGCCCACGGTCACTCAGGACAGTGTAGGCCTCTGAATTCGGGAGGGATCTCTGCTAGAGGCTGGGACCACACGTGGTCCAAAGCACAAGTTCATAGAACGTCGTGGAGGGGTTGCACTTGACAATAGTGCACGGTACCCAGGGGCTGCGGTTCCTCATTGCTCGTGGGTCCACTTGCCTCAGCTTCGCTGGGGACTCACGATGGCCTTGGAGAAGTCAGGAAATCCTCTTCCTGGGCTGCAGGGACTTTGGGCTCCGGCGGGAGCGGCGTAGTTTGCGACCGTCGTTGTAGTTTTTGGTGCCTGCCAAGCAGGGGAGTCACTCCTTGACTCCAAGGGAGATTCTTCAGTCTTCCAAAGGTAGTGGAACATCGAAGGTCCAGAATTCTTCTTGAGAGCGTCATCCAGGGAGATCTAGTTTGCAATGCACAGGTTCCCCCTCTTATACTAAAAGAAAGGGAGGGACTAGCTCTATGACCCCACCTATGGGAGGGTCAGGGGAGTGGGTGGCTACACCCACTTCCCTTTGTCCAGTTTCGCGCCAGAGCAGGGGCAGGTAGCCCCTGAGCTGGTTTGAACTGGCATATGCACAGAGGAGCCTTCTGCTCCCCAGTGCAGGACTTCAAAGCACTCTAAGAGTGCACCCACCCAGCCCAATACACTAAACCCTGTCTGGAAGGTGGTCACACCCTCCTGTGACAGGATACCTATGTTGGGCTTCCTCCACTGCGAGTTTCGGTCATCAGCAGGAGGGCAGCCCAGTGTCTGTGACTGGTGGCATCCATTTTGTGATGCCAGGGCTCTTCAGGATTCTACCGTGTTTCCACAGTAGGTACATGTCTATCCCTCTAGAAGGGTGGAATGCTACCCCCGCCGCCAGAACTGGCGGGGGGGATAGTATTCCAAGATGTTTGACACCAAACACGACATGTTTTCGTGCAGCCATCCCAAAGTTAGCATTTAACGTATGGTTATAATGCGCTTAAGAGTATATGGTCAGGCTGCACTACAAACAGCATCAGAGAAGGGTCTCCGAATGCTGCAGAGGGGCTCTGCTCATGCAGGGGCACCCTCTCACATAGGAACCAAGCACTCTGCCTTCAGGATGGATAAGGCCTGCCATAGGAGTGACTTATAGGTTTATATGTGTGTATCTATGTAGTGATATAGGTAGCCTATATCACAGTAAGAGGTGCATGCACCACCTTACCCAGGCTGCAGTAGCAGGCCTGTGGTGTCAGATTTAGTCTGCTTCCCAGGGGTGGCATAATACATGCTTCAGCCCCTGGTAGGCCTGTGAAGTACCTATGCCCTTGGCACCTAAGGTACCATATACTAGGGACTCATAAGGTACCACAGTATCCAATCACTAGTGCACCTAGGGTGCACTCCAAGTCGTTTAGAGAGAACAGAGAGGCTGGGGCCCTGATTGGCAGGGTCCCATCCTGACTATAGCCAGAAACCAGTGTAAATATCATAAAAAAAGTGGGGGCAACATAAGAGGCAGATCCTACTCTCCTACATGCAGAAAGAAGCAAGAGAACTACAGAAAGAGGCAAGAGAAGTGCAGAAAAAGGCAAGACAGGTACAGAAAGAAGCAAGAAAAGTGTAGAAAGGAGCAATAGAAGTTCAGAAAGAGGCAGGCGAAGTACAGAAAGAAGAGAGTGAGGTGCAGAAAGAGGCAAAAGAAGTGCAGCAAGAGGCAAGTGAGGTGCAGAAAGAGTCAATGGAGGTACAGAAAAAGGCAAGAGAAGTGCAGAAAGAGGCAAGAAAAGTGCAGAAAAAGGTAAGACAGGTGCAGAAAGAGGCAAGAGGTGCAGAAAGAAACAAGTGAGGTGCAGAAAGAGGCAAGTGAGGCGCAGAAAAAGGCAAGAGAGGTGCAGAAAGAGGTAAGAGAGGTGTAGAAAGAAGAGAGTGAGGTGCAGAAAGAAACAAGAGAGGTACAGAAAGAAGAGAGAAAGAAGAGAGTGAGCTGCAGACAGAGGCAAGAGAGGTGCAGAAAGAGGCAAGAGAGGTACAGAAAGATGAGAGTGAGGTGCAGAAAGAGGCAAGAGCAGTGCAGAAAGAGGCAAGAGAGGTACAGAAAAAGGTAAGAGAGGTGCAGAAAGAGGCAAGAGGGTTACAGAAAGAAGAGAGTGAGGTGCAGAAAGAGACAAGAGAAGTGCAGAAAGAGGCAAGTGTGGTGCAGAAAGAGGCCATAGAGGTAAAAACAGAGGCAAGAGAAGTGCAGAAAGAGGCAAAAGAAGTGCAGAAAGAGGCAAGTGAGATGGAAAATTAGGCAAGAGAGGTACATAAAGAGGCAAGGGAAGTGAAGAAAGAAGAAAGAGAAGTGCAGAAAGAGGATGAAATGTGCAGAAAGGGCAAGAGGGGTGGAGAAAGAGGCAAGGAAAATACAGAAAGAGGCAAGAGAAGTACAGAAAGAGGCAAGAGAAGGGCAGAAAGATGCAATAGAGGTACAGAAAGAAGCAAGAGAGGTGCAGAAAGAGGAAGAAAGGTATAGAAAGAGGCAAGAGAGGTGCACAAAGAGGAAGAAAGGTGCAGAAAGAAGCCAGAGAAGTACAGGAAGAGGGAAAAGAAGTGCAGAAGGAGGTAAGAGAACTCCAGAAAGACTCAAGAGAAGTGCACAAAGAGGCAAGAGAAGTGCAGAAAGAAGCAAGAGAGGTGCAGAAAGAAGCAAGAGAGGGGCAAAAAGAGGAAGAAAGGTGCAGAAAGAGGCAAGGGAGGTGCAGAAAGAGGAAGAAAGGTACAAAACGAGTAAGGGATGTGCAGAAAGAGGCAACAGAAGCACAGAAAGGCAAGAGAAGTGCAGAAAGAGGCAAGAGACGTGCAGAAAGAAGCAAGAGAGGTACAGAAAGAGGCAAGAGAAGTGCAGAAAGAAGCAAGAGAGGTGCAGAAATAAGCAAGAGAAGTACAGAAAGAATCCAGAGAAGTGCAGAAAGAAGCAAGAGAACTACAGAAAGAGGCAAGAGAAGTACAGAAAGAGGCAAGAGAGGTACAGAAAGAAGCAAGAAGAGTGTATAAAGGAGCAATAGAAGTGCAGAAAGAGGCAAGAGAAGTGCAGAAAGAGGTAAGACAGGTGCAGAAAGAGGCGAGAGGTGCAGAAAGAAGCAAGTGAGGTGCAGAAAGAGGCAAGAGAGGTGCAGAAAGAGGCAAGCGAGGTACAGAAAGAGGCAAGAGAGGTGCAGAAAGAAGAGAGTGGGGTGCAGAAAGAAGCAAGAGAGGTGCTGAAAGAATAGAGAAAGAAGAGAGTGAGCTGCAGGCAGAGGCAAGAGAGGTGAAGAAAGAGGCAAGAGAGGTACAGAAAGATGAGAGTGAGGTGCAGAAACAGGCAAGAGCAGTGCAGAAAGAGGTAAGAGAGGTGCAGAAAGAGGCAAGAGGGTTACAGAAAGAAGAGGGTAAGGTGCAGAAAGAGGCAAGAGAAGTGCAGAAAGAGGCAAGTGTGGTGCAGAAAGAGGCCATAGAGGTACAAAAAGAGGCAAGAGAAGTGCAGAAAGAGGCAAGAGAAGTGCAGAAAGAGGCAAGTGAGATGCAAAATGAGGCAAGAGAGGTACAGAAAGAGGCAAGGGAAGTGCAGAAAGAAGAAAGAGAAGTGCAGAAAGAGGATGACATGTGCAGAAAGAGGCAAGAGGGGTGCAGAAAAAGGCAAGAAAAATACAGAAAGAGGCAAGAGAAGTGTAGAAAGAGGCAAGAGAAGTGCAGAAAGAAGCAAGAGCGGTGCAGAAAGATGCAAGAGAAGTGCAGAAAGAGGCAGGAGAAGTGCAGAAAGAAGAAAGAGAAGTGCAGAAAGAATCAAGAGAAGTGCAGAAAGGGGCAAGACAAGTACAGAAAGAGGCAAGAGAAGTGCAGAAAGAAGCAAGAGAGGTGCAGAAAGAAGCAAGAGAAATGCAGAAAGAAGCAAGAGAAGTACAGAAAGAAGCCAGAGAAAAGCAGAAAGAGGCAAAAGAGGTGCAGAAAGAGGCAAGAGAAGTGCAGAAAAGGGCAAAAAAGGTGCAGAAAGAAGCAAGAAAAGTGCAGAAAGGAGCAAGGGAAGTGCAGAAAGAGGCAAGAGAGGTGCAGAAAGAAGAGAGTGAGCTGCAGAAAGAGGTAATAGAAGTGCAGAAAGAGGCAAGTGAGGAGCAGAAAGAGGCAACAGAGGTACTGAAAGAGGCAAGAGAAGTGCAGAAGGAGGTAAGAGAGGTGCAGAAAGAGGCAAGAGAGGTGCAGAAAGAGTAATAAATGTGCAGAAAGAGGCAAGAGAAGTGCAGAAAGATGCAATAGAAGTGTAGAAAGAGGCAAGAGAAGGACAGAAAGATGCAAGAGAGGTACAGAAAGAAGCAAGAGAGGTGCAGAAAGAGGAAGAAAGGGGTGGAAAGAGGCAAGGGAGGTGCAGAAAGAGGAAGAAAGGTACAAAACGAGTAAGAGAGGTACAGAAAGAGGCAAGAGAAGTACAGAAAGAAGCAAGAGAGGTGCAGAAATAAGCAAGAGAAGTACAGAAAGAATCCAGAGAAGTGCAGAAAGAAGCAAGAGAACTACAGAAAGAGGCGTCTGTCCCTCCCCGGTTTCCCATGGTAAAAACCTTGGGGTCATTGTGGATAATTCACTGTCCCTAAGCTTGCAGGTTAGCAGGACAGTCTCCACGTGTTTTGGGATCATTAGGATCCTACGGAAAATCTCCCATTATCTCTCTTTTGATGCACGTAAGCAGGCTGTCATTGCCCTGGTAACGTCCAGATTGGACTATTGTAATGCCCTTTATCTGGGCATCAATAAAGGCTTAGTGTGACGTCTGCAGATGGTGCAGAACGCTGCAGCCAGGTTGGTGATGAATTTACCAAAATATCATTCAGTCACAGCCTCCATTAGGTTGCTGCACTGGCTGCCTGTGGACCGTAGGATCCTCTTTAAGACCTTGTGCATGACTCACGATGCCTACTACGGGTCAGGTCCTGAGGCAATTAAGGCTATTGTCCATCGGTATGTTCCTAGCAGGCGGCTCCGGTCTGCAGATAAGAATCTGCTAACAGTACCAGATTCAAGAAGGTTACATGGGGAGGTAGAGCTTTTTCCACTGCTGCTGCTAAACTGTGGAACTCCCTCCCGGAAAAGCTCTCAAGTCAGGCGTCCCATTCTCTTTTCCGCAAGGCCATAAAGACCTGGACTTTCTCACAGTCCTCGGTATGAGCATGTCTCTCTGTCTGCACCCGCATGTCCGCATACAGCGCCTTGACGCCCTTGGGCTTAGTTCGCGCTCTACAAATTTTATATTCATTCATTCATTCAGAAAGAGGCAAAAGAAGTGCAGAAAGAAGCAAGAGAAGTGCAGAAAGAGGCAATAGAAGTGCAGAAAGAGGCAAGAGAAGTGCAGAAAGAAGCAAGAGAAGTGCAGAATGAGGCAAACGAAGTGCTTAAATGGGCAAGACAAGTGCAGAAAGAGGCTAGAGAAGTGCAGAAATAAGCAAGAGAGGTGCACAAAGAGGCAAGAGAAGTACAGAAAGAAGCAAGAAAAGTGCAGAAAGACGAAGAAATGTGCAGAAAGAGGAGAGAGGTGCAGAAAGAGGCAAGAGAAGTGCCAAAGGGGCAAGAGAAGTACAGAAAGAGGCAAGAGAAGTGCAGAAAGAAGCAAGAGAAGTACAGAAAGAGGTAAAAGAAGTGCAGAAAGAGGCAAGAGAAGTACAGAAAGAGGCAAGCGAAGTGCAGAAAGGGGCAAGACAAGTACAGAAAGAGGCAAGAGAAGTGCAGAAAGAAGCAAGAGAGGTGCAGAAAGAAGCAAGAGAAATGCAGAAAGAAGCAAGAGAAGTACAGAAAGAAGCCAGAGAAAAGCAGAAAGAGGCAAAAGAGGTGCAGAAAGAGGCAAGAGAAGTGCAGAAAAGGGCAAAAAGGTGCAGAAAGAAGCAAGAAAAGTGCAGAAAGGAGCAAGGGAAGTGCAGAAAGAGGCAAGAGAGGTGCAGAAAGAAGAGAGTGAGCTGCAGAAAGAGGTAATAGAAGTGCAGAAAGAGGCAAGTGAGGAGCAGAAAGAGGCAACAGAGGTACTGAAAGAGGCAAGAGAAGTGCAGAAGGAGGTAAGAGAGGTGCAGAAAGAGGCAAGAGAGGTGCAGAAAGAGTAAGAAATATGCAGAAAGAGGCAAGAGAAGTGCAGAACGATGCAAGAGAAGTGTAGAAAGAGGCAAGAGAAGGACAGAAAGATGCAAGAGAGGTACAGAAAGAAGCAAGAGAGGTGCAGAAAGAGGAAGAAAGGGGTGGAAAGAGGCAAGGGAGGTGCAGAAAGAGGAAGAAAGGTACAAAACGAGTAAGAGATGTGCAGAAAGAGGCAAGAGAAGCGCAGAAAGGCAAGAGATGTGCAGAAAGAGGCAAGAGAAGTGCAGAAAGAGGCAAGAGAAGTGCAGAAAGAAGCAAGAGAGGTACAGAAAGAGGCAAGAGAAGTGAAGAAAGAAGCAAGAGAGGTGCAGAAATAAGCAAGAGAAGTACAGAAAGAATCCAGAGAAGTGCAGAAAGAAGCAAGAGAACTACAGAAAGAGGCGTCTGTCCCTCCCCGGTTTCCCATGGTAAAAACCTTGGGGTCATCGTGGATAATTCACTGTCCCTAAGCTTGCAGGTTAGCAGGACAGTCTCCACGTGTTTTGGGATCATTAGGATCCTACGGAAAATCTCCCATTATCTCTCTTTTGATGCACGTAAGCAGGCCGTCATTGCCCTGGTAATGTCCAGATTGGACTATTGTAATGCCCTTTATCTGGGCATCAATAAAGGCATAGTGCGACGTCTGCAGATGTTGCAGAACGCTGCAGCCAGGTTGGTGATGAATTTACCAAAATATCATTCAGTCACAGCCTCCATTAGGTTGCTGCACTGGCTGCCTGTGGACCGTAGGATCCTCTTTAAGACCTTGTGCATGACTCACGATGCCTACTATGGGTCAGGTCCTGAGGCGATTAAGGCTATTGTCCATCGGTATGTTCCTAGCAGGCGGCTCCGGTCTGCAGATAAGAATCTGCTAATAGTACCAGATTCAAGAAGGTTACATGGGGAGGTTGAGCTTTTTCCACTGCTGCTGCTAAACTGTGGAACTTCCTCCCGGAAAAGCTCTCAAGTCAGGCGTCCCATTCTCTTTTCTGCAAGGCCATAAAGACCTGGCCTTTCTCACAGACCTCGGTATGAGCAGGTCTCTCTGTCTGCACCCGCATGTTCGCATACAGCGCCTTGACGCCCTTGGGCTTAGTTTGCGCTCTACAAATTTTATATTCATTCATTCATTCAGAAAGAGGCAAAAGAAGTGCAGAAAGAAGCAAGAGAAGTGCAGAAAGAGGCAAAAGAAGTGCAGAAAGAGGCAAGAGAAGTGCAGAAAGAAGCAAGAGAAGTGCAGAAAGAGGCAAACAAAGTGCAGAAATGGGCAAGACAAGTGCAGAAAGAGTCTAGAGAAGTGCAGAAATAAGCAAGAGAGGTGCACAAAGAGGCAAGAGAAGTACAGAAAGAAGCAAGAGAAGTGCAGAAAGAGCAAAGAGAATGTGCAGAAAGAGGAAGAGAGGTGCAGAAAGAGGCAAGAGAAGTGCAGCAAAGAGGCAAGAGAAGTACAGAAAGAGGCAAGAGAAGTGCAGAAAGAAGCAAGAGAAGTACAGAAAGAGGTAAAAGAAGTGCAGAAAGAGGCAAGTGAAGTGCAGAAAGAAGCAAGAGAAGTGCAGAAAGAGGCAAAAGAAGTGCAGAAATGGGCAAGACAAGTGCAGAAAGAGGCAAGAGAAGTGCAGAAATAAGCAAGAGAGGTGCAGATAGAAGTAAGAGAAGTGCTGAAAGAAGCAGGAGAAGTGCAGATAGAGGCAAGAGAGGTGCCCAAAGAGGAAAGAGAAGTGCAGAAAACGGCAAGAGAGGTGCAGAAAGAAGCAAGAGAGGTGCATAAAGAGGATGAAATGTGCACAAAGAGGCAAGAGAGGTACAGAAAGAGGCAAGAGAGGTGCAGAAAGAAGCAAGAAGAGTGCAGAAAGGAGCAAGAGAGGTACAGAAAGAGGCAAGAGAAGTGCAGAAAGAAGAGAGTGATGTGCAGAAAGAGGCATGAGAGGTGCAGAAAGAATAGAGAAAGAAGAAAGTGAGCTGCAGACAGAGGCAAGAGATGTGCAAAAAGAGGCAAGAGAGGTACAGAAAGATGAGAGTGAGGTGCAAAAAGAGGCAAGAGCAGTGCAGAAAGAGGCAAGAGAGGTGCAGAAAGAGGCAAAAGAGGTGCAGAAAGAGGCAAGAGAAGTACAGAAAGAAGAGAGTGATGTGCAGAAAGAGGCATGAGAGGTGAAGAAAGAATAGAGAAAGAAGAAAGTGAGCTGCAGACAGAGGCAAGAGGTGTGCCGAAAGAGGCAAGAGAGGTACAGAAAGATGAGAGTGAGGTGCAGAAAGAGGCAAGAGCAGTGCAGAAAGAGGCAAGAGAGGTGCAGAAAGAGGCAAAAGAGGTGCAGAAAGAGGCAAGAGAGGTGCAGAAAGAAGAGAGTGAGGTGCACAAAGAGGTGAGAGAAGTGCAGAAAGAGGCAAGTGAGGTGCAGAAAGAAGAGAGTGAGGTACAGAAAGAGGCAAGAGAGCTGCGGAAAGAATAGAGAAAGAAGAGAGTGAGCTGCAGAAAGAGGCCAGAGAGATGCACAAAGAGGCAAGAGAGATACACAAAAAAGCAAGTGAGGTGCAGAAAGAGCCAAGAGAGGTGCAGAAAGAAGAGAGTGAGGTGCAGAAAGAGGCAAGAGAAGTGCAGAAAGAGGCAAGTGAGGTGCAGATAGAGGCAAGTGAGGCACAGAAAGAGGCAAGAGTGGTACAGAAAGAGGCAAGAGAAGTGCAGAATTAAGAGAGTGGGGTGCAGAAAGAAGCAAGTGAGGTACAGAAAGAGGCAAGAGAGGTACAGAAAGAAGCAAGAGAAGTGCAGAAAGAGGCAAGAGAAGTGCAGACAGATGAGAGTGAGGTGCAGAAAGAGGCAAGAGAGGTACAGAAAGAGGCAAGAGAAGTGCAGAAAGAGGCAAGTGAGGTGCAGAAACAGGCAAGAGAGGTGCAGAAAGAGGCAAGAGAAGTGCAGAAAGAGGCAAGAAATGTGCAGAAAGAGGCAAGAGAGGTACATAAAGAGGCAAGAGAAGTGCAGAAAGAGGCAAGAGAAGTGAGGTGCAGAAAGAGGCAAGAGAGGTGCAGAAAGAAGAGAGTGAGGTACATAAAGAGGCAAGAGAAGTGCAGAAAGAGGCAAGTGAGGTGCAGAAAGAGGCAACAGAGGTACAGAAAGGGGCAAGAGAAGTGCAGAAAGAGGCAAGAGAGGTGCAGAAAGAGGCAGGAGATGTGCAGAAAGAAGAGAGTGAGGTGCAGAAAGAGGTGAGAGAAGTGCAGACAGAGGCAAGTTAGGTGCAGAAAGAGGCAAGAGAGGTACAGAAAGAGGCAAGAGAGGTACAGAAAGGGGCAAGAGAGGTGCAGAAAGAAGCATGTGAAGTGCATAAAGAGGCATGAGAGGAGCAGAAACTGGGTAAAAGAGGTACATAAAGAAGAGAGTGAGGTGCAGAAAGAGGCAAGAGAAGTGCAGAAAGAGGCAAGTGAGGTGCAGAAAGAGGCAAGAGAGGTAAAGAAAGAGGCAAGAACAGTGCAGTAATATGAGAGGGAGGTGCAGAAAGAGGCAAGAGAGGTGCAGAAAGAATAGAGAAAGAAGAGAGTGAGGTGCAGAAAGAGGCAAGAGAAGTGCACAAAGAGGCAAGAGAGGTGCAGAAAGAATAGAGAAAGAAGAGATTGAGGTGCAGAAAGAGGCAAGAGAAGTGCAGAAAGAGGCAAGTGAGGTGCAGAAAGAGGCAAGAGAAGTGCAGAAATAAGAGAGTGGGGTGCAGAAAGAGGCAAGAGAGGTACAGAAAGAGGCAAGAGAAGTGCAGAAATAAGAGATTGAGGTGCAGAAAGTGGCATGAGAGGTACAGAAAGAATAGAGAAAAAAGAGAGTGAGCTGCAGAAAGAGGCAAGAGAGGTGCAGAAAGAGGCAAGAGAGATACAGAAAGAAGCAAGTGAGGTGCAGAAAGAGGCAAGAGAGGTGCAGAAAGAAGAGAGTGAGGTGCAGAAAGAGGCAAGAGAAGTGCAGAAAGAGGCAAGTGAGGTGCAGAAAGAGGCAAGAGAGGTACAGAAAGATGCAAGAGAGGTACAGAAAGAGGCAAGAGAAGTGCAGAAAGAAGAGAGTGAGGTGCAGAAAGAAGCAAGTGAGGTACAGAATGAGGCAAGAGAGGTACAGAAAGAAGCAAGAGAAGTGCAGAAAGAGGCAAGAGAAGTGCAGACAGATGAGAGTGAGGTGCAGAAAAAGGCAAGAGAGGTACAGAAAGAGGCAAGAGAAGTGCAGAAAGAGGCAAGTGAGGTGCAGAAACAGGCAAGAGAGGTGCAGAAAGAGGCAAGAGAAGTGCAGAAAGAGGCAAGAAAGGTGCAGAAAGAGGCAAGAGAGGTACAGAAAGAGGCAAGAGAAGTGCAGAAAGAGGCAAGAGAAGTGAGGTGCAGAAAGAGGCAAGAGAGGTGCAGAAAGAAGAGAGTGAGGTACATAAAGAGGCAAGAGAAGTGCAGAAAGAGGCAAGTGAGGTGCAGAAAGAGGCAACAGAGGTACAGAAAGGGGCAAGAGAAGTGCAGAAAGAGGCAGGAGATGTGCAGAAAGAAGAGAGTGAGGTGCAGAAAGAGGTGAGAGAAGTGCAGAAAGAGGCAAGTGAGGTGCAGAAAGAGGCAAGAGAGGTACAGAAAGAGGCAAGAGACAGTGCAGTAATACGAGGCAAGAGAGGTGCAGAAAGAGGCAAGAGAGGTGCAGAAAGAATAGAGAGAAGAAAGAGAGTGAGGTGCAGAAAGAGGCAAGAGAAGTGCAGAAAGAGGCAAGAGAGGTGCAGAAAGAATAGAGAAAGAAGAGATTGAGGTGCAGAAAGAGGCAAGAGAAGTGCAGAAATAAGAGATTGAGGTGCAGAAAGTGGCATGAGAGGTACAGAAAGAATAGAGAAAAAAGAGAGTGAGCTGCAGACAGAGGCAAGAGAGGTGCAGAAAGAGGCAAGAGAGGTACAGAAAGATGAGAGTAAGGTGCAGAAAGAGGCAAGAGAAGTGCAGAAAGAGGCAAGTGGGGTGCAGAAAGAGGCAACAGAGGTACAGAAAGGGGCAAGAGAAGTGCAGAAAGAGGCAAGAGAGGTGCAGAAAGAGGCAGGAGATGTGCAGAAAGAAGAGAGTGAGGTGCAGAAAGAGGTGAGAGAAGTGCAGACAGAGGCAAGTGAGGTGCAGAAAGAGGCAAGAGAGGTACAGAAAGAGGCAAGAGAAGTGCAGAAAGAGGCAAGAGAGGTACAGAAAGAGGCAAGAGATGTACAGAAAGAAGAGAGTGAGGTGCAGAAAGAGGCAAGAGAAGTGCAGAAAGAGGCAATTGAGGTAGAGAAAGAGGCAAGTGAGGTGCAGAAAGAGGCAAGAGAGGTACAGAAAGAGGCAAGAGAGGTACAGAAAGGGGCAAGAGAAGTGCAGAAAGAGGCACGAAGGTGCAGAAAGAGGCAGGAGAAGTGCAGAAAGAAGCAAAAGAAGTGAAGAAAGAGGCAAGAGAAGTGCAGAAAGAGGCAAGAGAGGTGCAGAAAGAACAGAGTGAGGTGCAGAAAGAGGCAAGAGAAGTGCAGAAAGAGTTAAGTCAGGTGCAGAAACAGGCAAGAGTGGTACAGAAAGAGGCAAGAGAAATGCAGAAAGAGGAAAGAGAGGTGCAGAAAGAGGCAAGAGATGTGCAGAAAGAAGAGAGTGAGGTGCAGAAAGAGGTGAGAGAAGTGCAGACAGAGGCAAGTGAGGTGCAGAAAGAGGCAAGAGAGGTGAAGAAAGAGGCAAGAGAAGTGCAGAAAGAATAGATAAAGAAGAGAGTGAGCTGCAGAAAGAAGCAAGAGATGTGCAGAAAGAGGCAAGAGAGGTGCAGAAAGAGGCAAGTAGAGGTGCAGAAAGAGTCAACTGAGGTACAGAAAGAGGCAAGAGAGGTGCAGAAAGAGGCAAGAGAGGTGCAGAAAGAGGCAAGAGAGGTACAGAAAGAGGCAAGAGAGGTACAGAAAGAAGCAAGAGAGGTGCAGAAAGAAGAGAGTGAGGTGCAGAAAGAGGCAAGTGAGGTGCAGAAAGAGGCAAGAGAGGTACAGAAAGAGGCAAGAGAAGTGCAGAAAGAGGAGAGTGAGGTGCAGAAAGAGGCAAGTGAGGTGCAGAAAGATGCAAGAGAAGTACAGAAAGATGAGAGTGGTGAGGTGCAGAAAGAGGCAAGAGCAGTGCAGAAAGAGGCAAGAGAGGTGCAGAAAGAGGCAAGAGAGGTGCAGAAAGAGGCAAGAGAGGTGCAGAAAGAGGCAAGAGAGGTACAGAAAGAAGCAAGTGAGGTGCAGAAAGAGGCAAGAGAAGTGGAGAAAGAGGCAAGTGAGGTGCAGAAAGAGGCAAGTGAGGTGCAGAAAGAGGCAAGAGAGGTACAGAAATAGGCAAGAGAGTTACAGAAAGAGGCAAGAGAGGTACAGAAAGAAGCAGAGTGAGGTGCAGAAAGAGGCAAGAGAAGTGCAGAAAGAGGCAAGAGAGGTGCAGAAAGAGGCAAGAGAGGTACAGAAAGAGGCAAGAGAAGTGCAGAAAGAGGCAAGAGAGGTGCAGAAAGAGGCAAGAGAAGTGCAGAAAGAAGAGAGAGAGGTGCAGAAAGAGGCAAGAGAGGTGCAGAAAGAGGCAAGAGAAGTGCAGAAAGAAGCAAGATTGAGGTGCAGAAAGAAGCAAGAGAGGTACAGAAAGAAGAGCAAAGAGAGAGTGCAGAAAGAGGCAAGAGAGGTGCAGAAAGAGGCAAGAGAGGTACAGAAAGATGAGAGTAAGGTGCAGAAAGAGGCAAGAGAAGTGCAGAAAGAGGCAAGTGAGGTGCAGAAAGAGGCAAGAGAGGTACAGAAAGAGGCAAGAGAAGTGCAGAAAGAGGCAAGAGAGGTGCAGAAAGAGGCAAGAGAGGTGCAGAAAGAAGCAGAGTGAGGTGCAGAAAGAGGCAAGAGAAGTGCAGAAAGAGGCAAGTGAGGTGCAGAAAGAGGCAAGAGAGGTGCAGAAAGAATAGAGAAAGAAGAGAGAGCTGCAGAAAGAGGCAAGAGAGGTGCAGAAAGAGGCAAGAGAGGTACAGAAAGAGGAGAGTAGAGGTGCAGAAAGAGGCAAGAGAAGTGCAGAAAGACGAAAGTGCGGTGCAGAAAGAGGCAAAAGAGATACAGCAAGAGGCAAGAGAAGTGCAGAAAGAGGCAAAAAAAGTGCAGAAAGAGGCACGAGAAGTGCAGAAAGAAGAGAGTGAGGTACAGAAAGAGGTGCAGAAAAAGGCAAGAGAGGTGCAGAAAGAGCCAGGAGAAGTACAGAAAGAGGCAAGAGAGGTACAGAAAGAGGCAAGAGAAGTGCAGAAAGAGGCAAGAGGGGTGCAGAAAGAAGCAAGAGAAGTGCAGAAAGAGGCAAGAGAGGTGCAGAAAGAGGCAAGAGAGGTGCAGAAAGAGGCAAGAGAAGTGCAGAAAGAGGCAAGAGAGGTGCAGAAAGAAGCAAGAGAAGTGCAGAAAGAGAGAAAGAGAAGTGCAGAAAGAGGCAACGAGAAGTGCAGAAAGAATTGAGTGAGGTGCAGATAGAGGCAAGAGAAGTGCAGAAAGAGGCAAGTGAGGTACAGAAAGAGGCAAGAGAGGTACAGAAAGGGGCAAGAGAAGTGCAGAAAGAGGCAAGAAGGTGCAGAAAGAGGCAGGAGATGTGCAGAAAGAAGAGAGTGAGGTGCAGAAAGAGGTGAGAGAAGTGCAGACAGAGGCAAGTGAGGTGCAGAAAGAGGCAAGAGAGGTACAGAAAGAGGCAAGAGAGGTGCAGAAAGAATAGAGAAAGAAGAGAGTGAGCTGTAGACAGAGGCAAGAGAGGTGCAGAAAGAGGCAAGAGAGGTACAGAAAGATGAGAGTAAGGTACAGAAAGAGGCAAGAGAAGTGCAGAAAGAGGCAAGTGGGGTGCAGAAAGAGGCAACAGAGGTACATAAAGGGGCAAGAGAAGTGCAGAAAGAGGCAAGAGAGGTGCAGAAAGAGGCAGGAGATGTGCACAAAGAAGAGAGTGAGGTGCAGAAAGAGGTGAGAGAAGTGCAGACAGAGGCAAGTGAGGTGCAGAAAGAGGCAAGAGAGGTACAGAAAGAGGCAAGAGAGGTACAGAAAGGGGAAGAGAAGTGCAGAAAGAATCAAGAGAGGTGCAAAAAGAAGCAAGAGAAGTGCAGAAAAAAGGAAGAGAAGTACAAAAAGAGACCAGAGAGGTGCAGAAAGAGGCAAGAGAAGTGCAGAAAAAGGCAAGAGAGGTGCAGAAAGAAGCAAGAAAAGTGCAAAAGGGAGAAAGAGAAGTGCAGAAAGAGGCACGAGAAGTGCAGAAAGAATTGAGTGAGGTGCAGATAGAGGCAAGAGAAGTGCAGAAGGAGGCAAGTGAGGTGCAGAAAGAGGCAGGAGGTACAGAAGGGGGCAAGAGAAGTGCAGAAAGTGGAAAGAGAGGTGCAGAAAGAGGCCGGAGATGTGCAGAGAGAAGAGAGTGAGGTGCAGAAAAAGGTGAGAGAAGTGCATACAGAGGCAAGTGAGGTGCAGAAAGAGGCAAGAGAGGTACAGAAAGAGGCAAGAGATGTACAGAAAGAGGCAAGAGAGGTGCAGAAAGAAGAGAGTGAGGTGCAGAAAGAGGCAAGAGAGGTGCAGAAAGAATAGATAAAGAAGAGAGTGAGCTACAGAAAGAAGCAAGAGAGGTGCAGAAAGAGGCAAGAGAGGTACAGAAAGAAGCAAGTGAGGTACAGAAAGGGGCAAGAGAGGTGCAGAAAGAAGAGAGTGAGGTGCAGAAAGAGGCATGAGAAGTGCAGAAAGAGCAAGTGAAGTGCAGAAAGAGGCAAGAGAAGTGCAGAATTAAGAGAGTGAGGTGCAGAAAGAGGCAAGTGAGGTGCAGAAAGAGGCAAGAGAGGTACAGAAAGAAGCAAGAGAAGTGCAGAAAGAGGGAAGAGGGTTACAGAAAGTAGAGAGTGAGGTGCAGAAAGAGGCAAGAGAAGTGCAGAAAGAGGCAAGTGAGGTGCAGAAAGAGGCAATAGAGGTACAAAAAGAGACAAGAGAAGTGCAGAAAGAGGCAAGAGAAGTGCAGAAAGAGGCACGTTAGGTGCAGAATGAGGCAAACGAAGTGCAGAAAGAGGGAAGAGATGTGCAGAAAGATGCAACAGAAGTGCAGAAAGAGGCAATAGCGGTGCAGAAACAGGCAAGAGAGGTGCAGAAAGAGGCAAGAGAAGTGCAGAAAGAGGCAAGAAAGGTGCAGAAAGAGGCAAGAGAGGTACAGAAAGAGGCAAGAGAAGTGCAGAAAGAGGCAAGAGAAGTGAGGTGCAGAAAGAGGCAAGAGAGGTGCAGAAAGAATAGATAAAGAAGAGAGTGAGCTGCAGAAAGAAGCAAGAGATATACAGAAAGAGGCAAGAGAGGTACAGAAAGAAGCAAGTGAGGTACAGAAAGATGAGAGTAAGGTGCAGATAGAGGCAAGAGAAGTGCAGAAAGAGGCAAGTTGGGTGCAGAAAGAGGCAACAGAGGTACAGAAAGGGGCAAGAGAAGTGCAGAAAGAGGCAAGAGAGGTGCAGAAAGAGGCAGGAGATGTGCAGAAAGAAGAGAGTGAGGTGCAGAAAGAGGTGAGAGAAGTGCAGACAGAGGCAAGTGAGGTGCAGAAAGAGGCAAGAGAGGTGCAGAAAGAATAGAGAAAGAAGAGAGTGAGCTGCAGACAGAGGCAAGAGAGGTACAGAAAGAGGCAAGAGAGGTACAGAAAGATGAGAGTAAGGTGCAGAAAGAGGCAAGAGAAGTGCAGAAAGAGGCAAGTGGGGTGCAGAAAGAGGCAACAGAGGTACAGAAAGGGGCAAGAGAGGTGCAGAAAGAGGCAAGAGAAGTGCAGAAAAAGGCAAGAGAGGTGCAGAAAGAAGCAAGTGAGGTGCAGAAAGAGGTGAGAGAAGTGCAGAAAGAGGCAAGTGAGGTGCAGAAAGAGGCAAGAGAGGTACAGAAAGAGGCAAGAGAGGTACAGAAAGAGGCAAGAGAGGTGCAGAAAGAAGAGAGTGAGGTGCAGAAAGAGGCAAGAGAGGTGCAGAAAGAATAGATAAAGAAGAGTGAGCTGCAGAAAGAAGCAAGAGAGGTGCAGAAAGAGGCAAGAGAGGTGCAGAAAGAGGCAAGTGAGTGTGAGAAGTTGGCCTGGTATATGCTGTCCACTAATTATAGTGGGCACCTTGCACCAGTCCAAACAACCCCTTATTGGAGATAGGTTAAAGACAACCTTTATTGAAAGCTATCCTAGTGGTAGCTATGGAGAGCAGCCTTCAGGCTAAGTCTTGAAGGAATGTAAAGCAGCTTGTTTTACCAGTCTATAATCTCTTGAGTGACCAAATGAAAGAGGACCACACCAGGTATATATTCAAAATATATGTATTTATTGCTAAACACACCCCTCTAGTCTCTTTATGAGGCTAGAGTTCGAAGTACATAAGTTATAAGTTAGTTATCAACAGTAATAGCACAAATACACGTTTGAGCCCTAGGGGCGTACCAAACCATATACCAATAAAGTGGTATAAGAACCACGACTGAGCTAGACACAAGGCCTAGAGCCTGTAGAAGTGCTTGGACCACAAGGAACCACCCAAGGTAGTGACACAGGGGACCCACGGGGACGCGTGCAGTGTGAGAACACAGCCGCGAATCGCCGTTGACTTCTATGGGGAAAGTCGCGGTTGGAATTTTAAAGAAAAGGGACACTTAGAGGAGGACTTGGAGCAAACCCCTTTAGAACTGGGTTGTTCTAGAGTCTATACCCACGGGAGCACCGGAGTACTCGAGTTACCTCACCCAGGGAAGCCGGGTGCATAGGTGTCTTTCGGGGTCGGGTTTCGTCGTCGTTTTCAATGGCGATCTGCTGCAAAGTGCTGCTGGCGGCCAAGTCGAAAGTGTTCGGGTGGATCCAAAGGTGGATCGAAGATCTGAAGAACCTGAAAGCAGAGGGGACAGAGTCTGGGTCACTAGCCAGTGACCAGGAAGGCGATGAGCGGATGCCCACCGATGTCGGGTGCTTCAGGTAGGTTGACGGTCATCTTGACTCTTCAGCCACGAGGTCCAGGAGGCGTCGACGACGACCAGGAGCTGGATTCGAGCTGTGCCACAACGTTTGTCGATTGCAGAGGTGTCGGCGACCGGATTGGACCCAACAAGCCTTGGCAACGGCAAGTCTTGTGGAAATAGAAGAAGGATGGTGGTGCAGACCAGCAAGGTCTGAGGGACTCACCCAGCGAGGGTAAGTCAGGGCACGCCTGGAGCAACCAGGAAGCCCAAGCAGAAGAAGATTGGCCTTTGGGAGGGCCCACTAGCCAACGGACTAGCGACTGCAAAGGAGCCTTGAGTGGACACACTTAGAGCTGGCTCACGGGACACTCGTGGAGTGGAGGCCAGTGATCTTCGGTGCAGTCGGTGCTGGAGGCGGGGGCTACTCGAAGCCCAAAGCACAACTTCGTGGGAGACCAGGAAGAGGATGCACTTGCAAATGTGCTTGGTGTCCAGGGGTCACGGTTCCACGTTACCCACGACAGCTACGGGCCTCAGCTTTGCTGGGGACTCAGGGCAGCCTCAGGGAAGTCTGGAAATCCACCTCTGGTGATGCAAAGACTTCAGCGTCCGGCGGGAGCTTCAGCGATGCAGACCAGACAATTGCTTCGTTGGTGCCTGCCAAGCAGGGGAGTCACTCCTTGACCCCAAGGGAGATTCTTCAGTCCTCTAATCTTAAAGTAGAGCGTCGAAGGTCCAGGATTCTGTGTCAGAGTTTCGTCCAGGTAAATCTAAAGTCCTAAGGACTGGGGTCCCATACTTATACCAAGTTAGGGGTTGGACATACTCTGGGGACCCACCTATGGGAGGGTCAGGGCAGAGGGGTGGTTACACCCCTTTCCCTTTGTCCAGTTTCACGCCAGAGCAGGGGCTGGAAGCCCCTGAGCCGGTTTGAACTGGGGTATGCACAGGGACACCAAATGTGCCCCCAGTGCTGGACTTCAAAGCACCTTGAGAGTGCACCCACCCAGCCCCAATACACATCAACCTGTCTGGGAGGTGGTTACACCTCCCTGCAACAGGAAACCTATTGTCCAGGCCTCCCCTGCTGGAGTTTCGGTCAGCAGCAGGAGGCCAGACCCGTGTCTGTGGCTGCAGCATCCATTTTGTGATGCCAGGGCTCTGTAAAGTCAAGTACCGGGCATGCCGGTTGTGTACATGTCTCTCCCTCTAGAAGGGTGGAATGCTACCCCCACCGCCAGAACTGGCGGGGGGGTAGTATTCCAAGATGTTTGACCCCAAACACGACATGTTTCCGTGCAGCCATCCCAAAGTTAGCATTTAACGCGAGGTTATAATGCACTTAAGAGTATATGGTCAGGCTGCACTGCAAACAGCATCAGAGGAGGTACTCCGAATGCTGCAGAGGGGCTCTGCTCATGCAGGGGCACCCTCTCACATGAAGAACCAAGCACTCTGCCTTCAGGATTGATCAAGGCCTGCCATAGGAGTGACTTATAGGTTTATATGTGTGTGCAATGGTAGTGATATAGGTAGCCTATACCACTGTAAGGGTGCAGGCACCACCTTACTCAGGCTGCAGTAGCAGACCTGTGGTGTCATTTTGGCTGGCCTTCCAGGGGTGGCATAATACATGCTTCAGCCCCTGGCAGGCCTCTGAGGTACCTATGCCCTGGGTACATAGTATACCATATACTAGGGACTTATAAGGGCACTCCAGATTCCAATCAGAGATGTGCCTAAGGCACATGGAAACCATTTTAGAGAGGAAGCAGCTAGGCTGGGGTTCTGATTAGCAGGGCCCCAGCCAGACTAAAGTCGAAAAACAGTGAAGCATCAGCAAAAAGTGGGGGTACCCATGTGAAGCAGATCCTACTCTCCTACACAACCCCCCAAACGTAGGGACATTAAACTAACCTTGTCCAGTTGAGTCTTCATGTTCTAAGTGGAAGTACCTAGAGAGTCCATCTGCATTGGCATGGTTACTCCCAGGTCTATGTTCCACTGTAAAGTCCATCCCCTGTAGGGAAATGGACCACCTAAGCAGTTTGGGGTTTTCACCCTTCATTTGTTTTAGCCATAAGAGGGGCTTGTGGTCTGTTTGAACAAGGAAGTGAGTACCAAACAAGTATGGCCTCAACTTCTTCAGAGCCCAGACCACAGCAAAGGCCTCCTCTCTATGGCTGACCAACGTTTCTCTCTAGGGGTCAGCCTTCTGCTAATAAAAGCTACTGGCTGATCCTGACCTTCATCATTCAATTGTGACAGTACAGCCCCTACCCCCAATTCAGATGCATCTGTTTGGACAATGAACTTCTTGGAGTAATCAGGACTCTGTAGAATGGGAGCAGTGCACATGGCCTGCTTTAGGTCATCAAATGCCTTTTGACAGCTAACTGTCCACTGAACCTTTTGGGCATTTTCTTGGAAGTTAAGTCATTCAGGGGTGTCACTATTGATCCATACCCCTTGACAAATCTCCTATAGTACCCAGTCAGGCCTAAAAAGGCTCTCACCTGAGTCTGGGTAGTTGGAGCAGTCCAGTCCATGATGGCCTGGATCTTGCTCTGCAAGGGTTGAACCTGGCCTCCACCCACAAGGTGGCCCAGGTACACAACCTGACTCTGCCCTATCTGGCACTTTGTGGCCTTGATAGTCAGGCCTGCTTTCTGCAGGGCCTGCAAAACATTTCTGAGGTGGACCAGGTGATCCTCCCAGGTGGAGCTAAAGACAGCAATATCATCTAGATATGCTGCACTATAGGCTTCAGACCTGTAAGGACTGTATTCACCAACCTCTGAAAAGTGGCAGGTGCATTCTTCAGACCAAAGGGCATTACCACAAATTGATAATGCCCACTAGGGGTTGAGAATGCTGTCTTTGGCTTTGCATCATCAGCTAGTCTGATCTGCCAGTAGCCAGCTGTCAGGTCAAATGTGCTTAGATACTTGGCTGAGGCCAAAGTGTCTATTAGCTCATCTGCCCTAGGTATTGGATGGGCATCAGTCCTAGTGACTGCATTGAGACCCCTGTAGTCCACACAAAACCTCATCTCTCTTTTCCCACCACTGGTGTGAGGTTTTGGCACAAGGACCACTGGACTAGCCCAAGGGCTATCTGAGGGTTCAATAACTCCCAAATCCAACATTTTCTGGACTTCTGTCCTGATACAGTCCCTGACATGGTCAGGTTGCCTATAAATCTTATTTTTAATAGGCAGACTGTCCCCAGTGTCCACTTCATGAGTGCACCAGGTGGTCTGACTTGGAGTCAGAGAGAACATATGTCTGTACTGATTGAGCACTTGTCTACAATCAGTTTGCTGCTGAGCAGTGAGGCTGCCTGCCAAGGCTACACCATCCACTGACCCATCATCAGGGTTCTGTGAGAGCAGGTCAGGGAGTGGGTCACTCTCTTCCTCCTGTCCCTCATCAGTAGCCATGAGCAAGCCCATGTCTGCCCTGTCCACATATGGTTTCAATCTGTTGACATGGAGAACCCTGTGGGGACTCCTGGGTGTTCCTAGGTCTACTAAGTAGGTAACCTCACCCTTCTGTTCAACAATGGTATGGGGTCCACTCCATTTGTCTTGGAGAGCTGCTGGGGCCACTGGCTCCAACACCCACACCTTCTGTCCTGGCTGGTAAACAGTCAGTACAGCCTTTGGTCATGCCAGGCTTTTGAAGTTCCTGGCTAGCCTCAAGGTTTTTAGTTGCCTTTTTCATGTACTCAGCCATCCTGGAGCGGAGACCAAGTACATAGTCCACTATGTCTTGCTTTGGGGGCTTGAGAGGTAACTCCCATCCTTCCTTCACCAAGCACAATGGACCCCTGACAGGGTGACCAAACAAAAGTTCAAAAGGGCTGTAGCCAACCCCTTTTGAGGCACCTCCCTGTATGCAAATAAAAGGCAGGGCAAGAGTATGTCCCATCTTCGCCTAAGCTTCTCTGGGAGCCCTTTAATCATGCCCTTCAAGGTTTTGTTGAATCTCTCAACTAAACCATTGCATTGTGGGTGATAGGGTGTGGTGAACTTGTAAGTCACTCCACACTCCTTCCACATTGCTTTCAAGTATCCAGACATAAAGTTAGCACCCCTGTCTGATACAACCTCCTTAGGAAGCCCACTCTTGAGAAAATTCCCAGGAGGGCTCTTGCCACCACAGGTGCTGTAGTGGTCCTAAGGGGAATAGCCTCTGGGTACCTGGTGGCATGATCCACTACCACCAGGATAAACCTGTGCCCAGATGCTGTTTGGGGATCCATGGGACCAACAATGTCAATCCCCACCCTTTCAAAGGGAACCCCCACCACAGGTAGTGGTATCAGGGGGCCTTTGTAGTGCCACCTGCCTTGCCACTGGCCTGGCAGGTTACACAGGAGCGACAAAACTCCTTGGTGTCTTCAGACATGTGGGGCCAGTGA
This sequence comes from Calotriton arnoldi, assembly GCA_963921515.1. Lineage (NCBI taxonomy): Eukaryota > Metazoa > Chordata > Amphibia > Caudata > Salamandridae > Calotriton > Calotriton arnoldi. The sequence goes on from CAWUFW010024187.1 coordinate 61,895, forward strand.
AAGTGAGGGACAATTCTGTCCCAAGTCTTGTTCTGGCCCAGGTGACCTGCTAAGGGAATGTCATGGGCTAGGGTCAATAGGAAGCCCCTGAACTTCAGAGGTATAACCAACCTCCTGGTGGCACCAGGCTTGGGGTCTCTACACTCTGAGTACAAGAGTCCATCATCCCAATACACTGTATGGGGACCACTAGCTTTCCCAGCAGCCTCAGCAGCAGCTTGCTGTCTGAGGGGTTCAAGAGAGGGGCAGCTCTGCTGCTCCTGGCTCAGATCTGCCCTGGAAGGGCCCCTGTCCCCAAGAACTCAACCTGATCAGGTTCAAGCTCCTCTGGGACAGTTCCTTCCTCAGGACTGAGATCATCTCCCTGAAGAGACTGATCTTCCTTCTGAGCCAAGGGGGAAGGCACTGCCTTTACCCTACTACTCCTCTTCTTGGAGGGCACTTGGTCCATTATTCCAGAATCCAAGGCCTGTTCAGTGTTAGACATTTTGGCCTGTGACCTGGTCACAGCAAACACATCTGCAGGGATGCCCAGCATTTCTGCATGGGTCCTGAGCTCCACTTCTGCCCAAGCTGAAGTTTCTAGATCATTGCCAAGCAAGCATTCAACTGGTAGGTCTGCACTTACCACAACCTTCTTAAGGCCAGTTACCCCTCCCCAGGAGAAGTTAACAACTGCCAGAGTATGGTCTGTTCTGACATTGCTAGCATTGGTCACTTGGTACATTTCACCAAGTATAATCTGCCCAGGATCCACAAGGTCTTGTGTCACCATGGTGACACTTGCCCCTGTGTCCCTAAATGCCAAAGCCTCTTTTCCATTTATTAAGGGCTGTTGTCTGTACTTGCCCAGATTACTGGGACTCACAGAGGAGGTCACATCCATGCCTCCATCACAGACTAGGACAGCCTGAGTGAGTTCTCTGACTAGGTCAGAGCTCATCTCCTTACCCAGGGTCAACCCTACTAAACCCTTGGCCTGTGTAGTCCCACCACCAACTGTAACTGCACTAGGGGAGCAGGTGCCTTAGGGGCATTGGTGGGGGCTGGAGTAGAGTCTTTGGACTTGGTGCAATCACTGGTCCAGTGGGTCTTTTGCTTACAGACCTTGCACCATGGTTTCTTTTGGCCTTTCCCTTTGTTAGACTGTGAATCCCCACCTGAAGAAGATTTTTGGGGGCCTTGTGAAGACTTCTGGTCTTTACCCTTCTCCCCACCCTTATCAGAGTTCTTAGAATCTTGCTTCTTTGGGTCACCACCTTGGTTCTGTACCTTCTGCCTCACCCTGGTTCTGACCCATTTGTCTGCCTTCTTTCCCAATTCTTGGGGAGAGGTCAGATCAGAGTCCACCAGGTACTGATGCAACAGCTGATTTTGACAGTTATTAAGAATCTGCTCCCTCATGATAAGATTGTACAATCCTGTGAAGTCACATACCTTACTGCCCATCAACCAACCTTCCAGAGCCTTAGCAGAACAATCCACATAGTCTACCCAGTCTTGAGTCTGTGCTTTTGGGTATCTCTGAACTTTAACCTGTATTGTTCAGTTGTTAGGCCAAACCCATCAATCAGAGCACTCTTCAAGACTTTGTAATTGTCAGCATCCTCTTCTCTTACAGTGAGGAGCTTGTCTCTACCTTTGTCTGCAAAGGAGAGCCACAAGATTGCTGCCCACTGCTCCTGAGGGACCCTCTGTACTTTACAGGCCCTCTCCAGTGCAGTTATCCATTTGTGGATGTCATCCCCACTCTGGTAGGGAGGGACAATCTTGCTCAGGTTTCTATGGTCATAAGACCTTTCCCTATCTCTGGGGAAATTGCTGCCACCATGGGACTCTAGTCCCATCTTTTTCTTTGCTTTTCAAGCTCTAGGGACTCCCTGTCTATAGCCAACTGCTCTCTTCTGAGCTTCAAGCTGAGCTTCTCCATATCTGAGCAGTCTCTCTTTCCTTTCATGAGAGGATTCCCTCCTATGAGAGGAAACAGAGGTCCCTATTGAGGTGTCAGAGTGGTTAGACTCCTGAGAAGGAGATCTAGGCCTTCTGGGCACACTCACAATTCTTCCTGGGGGGACAAAGGGGAGGTCATTCTGATCCTCCTCCTCCTCCACAGGAGGAATTGGGTTCTCCAGGTCAAGGTCATTTTCACCTTCCTGGCCAGTTTCAGAGGGGGGCCCTGGGTTTCTTCACCCCTGACCCCTTCCTCATCTTCTGCCCCACCCTCTCTGCCTACCCCTTCAGACCCTAGGGGTCTGCTGAGATCATCTGACAGTAGCACCTCCCTGAGGTGTTGGGTGCTGGCACTTTTGCCTGCCTTCAGCTTCCTAGTATTGCACAATGCTCTCAATTCCAAGAATGGGAGATTATCATACTTGGAGGAAGAAGCCCACTGGCTTCTGGCAAGGACTCACTGGGTCCTGGCTTTGAAGACATTACTAGTGAGGTGTGGTGTATGCACTACCTACTCTAGTGTGGCCTACTAAACCTCTCTTGGAGTTATATACATAGTAAAGAAGAAGTAGCATAGCATGGCCATGT